>JXTC01000796.1:21683-40125 GCA_002914845.1 Trema orientale
TACACACACATTTATATTCAATGTGAAATAAACCTCAATGTTTACAAATTCAGAATAATTCTCTATCGTGCAGTATTTTATTTTTCGTGCATGGATGATGGAAGTGACCTCAATGTTTACAGTAGAGAGGCAAAATGAGGTGATCGAATGAATCAAATTGAACAAAAACGACAAAACACGAAAGTGGGAGATTGTAATCAAGATTCAAGAACTAATTCATATATGTATATATATATATATATATATATATATATATAAACATATAAACACTTATATTTATGATATAAGATGTGATCCAATCAATCATACATAACATAAACGATAAAACAAGAATACACAATAAACTAATCAAGAACATAATCGACACGAATGATTTTCGTGCATGGAAGTGACTACTAGATTTTCTCGGAAACCAAATTAAAGAGTCTCAAAAACCTTCTTATCCACTGATCACCAAAGTCCCAGCCCGTTTTCAATTTTACTTTTAGGCCCTGTTTGGAACCCAGACTTTGAGATGAAAAAAAAATCGAAAGGAAAAAGAAAGGAAAAAAAATAAGGAGGAAAAAAAGTAGGGCTTTTTAGATAAATACGGTAAATTATACAGACCTTTTAAAAAATACGATACACGGAAAAAAGTTAGAAAAGTACGAACATATGAACAAAAATTTTAAGAAATTACGGTACTGTGAACATGCAATAAGGGCCTATAGGAAGTTTTGTATAAAAGCCAGAATAAAGCTTAAAAGCATGTTGACTGCGTTTGACGTGCGCATGCCAGCTTCAGTCAGCATACTGACGTGCGCCGCAGCGCGTGTCAACAGTAGAAAAACAATTTTTCTTTTTTTTTTTTTTTGTTCTTTTCCTTCAGTTTTTTTATCACTTTTTAAATTTTGGCTTCAAATTTAATGTTTAGATCTTATCAATTATAAATTTTGATAAATTTTTAATTACACTTCGACATTATTTGCATAGTTTCTTGAAGTAAAGTATGTCAAATATTTTAATAAAATTAATTCATAGTCTTTCTTTTTCTTTTTTTTATAATTGATAAATTTTTAATTACACTTCGACATTATTTGCATAGTTTCTTGAAGTAAAGTATGTCAAATATTTTAATAAAGTTAATTCATAGTCTTTCTTTTTCTTTTTGAAAGTGGAAATTGTACTTTATAATCAAGTCTTTCTTTTAATGAAATAGACGAAACTTGCAAAATAAAATAGGTAACATAGTAACGTACTTACGGAAACCTCTATTATTTCACTAAAAAAAAAAACAATAATAAGTATCTTTCTGTTTATCGATACTACAAGTAACATAGTATGATACATTTGGTAATTTTTTTTACTCAATTTATTTAGATACCAAGGTAACTTAGTTGGATAGTTATGAAAATAATTCTTTTTTTTTCTCTAATTTATCTAAATACCATAAATAACCTAGTAGAATACTTATGAAAAAAAATTTTGTCACCAATTTACCATGATACCAAGGTAACTTGGTTGGATATCGTTCGGTATTTATTTATTTTTTATTTTTATCCATAGATGTCATTAGTAACCTTATAAGATACTTATATCAACTAAGATAACTAGAGTAGCCGTTTTACCGAGATACCAAGGTAACTTGATTGGATACTTGTGATAACTCTTTTTTTTTTTTTTTTTTTTTCAATTTACATGTATACCATATATAGATAAACTAGTAATGTCAACCAGGTATAATGCCTATAGTAACCATTTTAACAGGATACCAATGTAACCTAGTTGGATATCTACAGTAATACGTTTTATTTCCCCAATTTATATAGATACCATAGGTAACCTAGTAAGATACTTAAACAACCTGGCAATTTGCATAGATACCATAAGTAACCTAGTAAGATACCTAAGTCAACATAACAAGATACATGTAATAACTGTTTTTACTGGGATACCAAAGTAACATAGTTGGATACCTATGGTAACCTTTATTTATTTATTTATTTTTTTATGTTTCAATTTACATGGATACCATAAAATAACCTAGAAAGATAACAATGTCAACCTATTAAGATACCTATAATAATCTCTTTTTTTTTTCTTTTTTTTTTTTTTCCTTTTGCTTTCTCATATGAAATGAATAACTATAACAGTTCACCAATTATCGTAAATAACATGTAGGTGACTGTGTATATCCAAAAAAAATACCTACATTATTGTTATTATTATTATTATTATTATTATTATTATTAAGAAATATCAAACTAGTGACAAAAAACAAAAACCTAGATATCGCAAGTAACATAGTATGATACCTGTAGTCGCTTTTTTTCTCCAAATTTATCTAGATACCAGGGTAACATAGTTTGGATAGCTATGGTAATAATTTTTTTCAATTTAGATGAATACCTATGGTAACTTTTGCACTGAGAAAAAACTATAGTGACTTTTTACAGTAAAGAAAATTGAAATCCCATTCTTTTTTCTTTTTTTTTTAGTCTCATTTATCTTGCAAGGATACTTATGGTAGCTTTTGTAATAAGAAAAACTAAGCTCTCATTTTATTTCCTTAGATACTATAGGTATCTTGCAATGATACCATAGGTATCTTACAATGATACCTATGATAGTTATGATAGTTTTTTACAATAAGAAAAAACTATGGTAAATTTTGCAATAAAGAAAAATGAACTCTATTCTTTTTTAATGTCTTTATTATCTTTCAAAAATATCTATGGTAACTTTTGTAATAAGAAAAATAAAACTCTAATTTTCTTTCCTTGGATACTGTAGGTATCTTACAAAGATACCTATAGTACTTATAGTAACTTTTGCAATAAAGAACACACGAAACTTCTTCCAAGTACCATAACTATCGTTGTAGGATACATATGGTACTTATGCTAACTTTTGCAACAAGGAATACCTAAAATATTTTCTAGATATTATAGGTAACTGGTAGGTGATTATTAGTAACTAAGTAAAAGACCATTAGAAACCAAATCGGATACCTCCAATAATCCACAATAATTCTAACCGGATTCAGAGAGCTATCAAAAATCTAGTACCATGAAGAAAAGCTATTTTCGTATTTGAATGATGAACCTAGTAGTCAGAATGTATACCGAGAACTACTTTATATGAAATTTTTGTTCAAGATTCATGAGAAAAAAAAAGTAACTTGTTGGATATTATATTATCCATTTAGGATACCAAACCATGAAATCTAGTTTGGATGTCTATCTTTATTTTAATATGAAACTAAACTAAAAATAAAATTTTAATTTTGTGGACACAATCTTTTTTTTAGAATTTAGGCCAATTTTATAAAATTTAGGCATTGAAAAAAATAACAAGAGAAAGAACTAATGAAAGCACAAAGAAAAATTCTAAAAACTATTAATGAAAAAAAAATGAACATAAGAAAATAATAATAAAGTTAATTAATGTCATAAAATTGATAACAAAAACAAAAAAGACAAAAACACACCTAAAAAAAGATAAATTAATGATTAAATAAACAAAATAATAATAATAATAATAATAAGCCACGCTTGACGGCGCACGTCACATTTAAATCAATTAAATTTTTTATTCTCTTTTTTTTTTTTATAAACTTTATCTAGCCACACGTCTCATCGTCGTGAAAAAAAGAACATGGTTTAATGTATCGTATTGGAGAAGTCGTATCTTACTAAAAGATGCTATCCATATATCTTATTTTAAATACTTTTTACCCAAAAATCATATAGGATCTAATTTCCTCAAAAAATTAATTTTTTCCCCATGTTTGGAGGTTAAGGAAAATATAGTGGAAAAAAAATGATTTTCCTTCTATTTTTTTTTCTCCTGTTTGGTAATTGAAAGGGGGGAAAAAAAAAATTCTCCCTTGACTTCTCTCTTAGGGCCTGTTTGGGATAGCTTTTATTTCTTGAAGTAAAAGTATAAAAAGATCTTTCTAAAAAAGATGGTAGGTCCATGCTTCTTTAAAAAGATCTTTTGGATACAAAAAGATCTTCTAAAAACTCATCCAAACACTACTAAAAAATCTTTTGAGCCCTAAAAGATCTTTGAAAGCTGTGCCAAACAGGGCCTTAATTTCCTCACTCATCTAATCTCATTATGAATTGACTCTTTCCTAGCCTTTAAAAGTGGTATTTTTGTAAATTTATATCTGAAAATAGTATTTTCGTAAATAAACTTTCAAAAAGTGGTAATTTTACAAGTGGTATTTTCCTAAATATTTTTAAAAATGATATTTTTCTAAATAAATTTTAAAAGTGGTATTTTTTAAAAATTAACCTTTTAATACAACATCTTAATACAATATATAATTATGGAAATTATGATAGTGGCCAAGCTAATTATAGGTTTACAAAATACAAAACATGAATAATATAAGAGAAACGAAAACAAAAACAAAGGAGAACTTGATCTCAATGGAAAAAAAAGCTGTGCTAATTCCTGATATTTTCTTACTCTAAATCACCATCATCCAATTACATGTATTCTAAGGAAAAGCTCAAAATTTTTTTTTTTTTTTTTTGTATAAAAAAATAGTGGCAAATTAACTATCATTATGATTCAAAGATATTGTTGCCGAACTCCATCTTCAACCAAATGTGTCTCAACTCACCGATGGTAGTAAGAAATGCTTTAGCAGCCTTCTCATCTTTTGTAAGGGTTCTATAAACTACCACTTTGGATTCCAAACTCAAATCATCAACCTTCTCAATCTCTTGAATTATAAATTGCTCTATTTCAACATTTACTTTTTCAACATTCACTTTCCTTGGCTTTTCCAAAGCTGTAGCCACTAAACTCATTCCTTTCCTAAGATTCTTCAACTCATCAGCCATATTATTGTTGGAGATACTTGAGAAATATGGAAGTTACAACTGGCCTTGTGAACAAGTATGCATAAGCTACTATGAACAAAAAGAAAACTGCATAAGTAACAAACAAATATTAATAGTAGTCGAGGCGTGATGAACACTGTCTGTAAGGAAAGATTCCGCCCCTCTCAGACAATATCAGGGTGCGAAACAGGCTTCATAGCAGTCTTTCCTCCAAGATGCAACGACCAATCTTCGACTGAGGGCGCACTCCCAAAGACGAAGAGTAGACAACGATACTACAAGAAAAATATCTCTAGCAATATATAAAACTATGCAGACAAGGGAACCTCTCTTTTATTTTTCTCTNTAGCCTTGCAAGGTAAGGTCTTGTAGCCTTGTCAACTAAGGCTAAGAGCCTTGTAAAATAAGATGGAATAAAAGTATATTCCCTTTCTAGAAGCTTGTAGTATTTTGGAATAAAATACAACAATCCCCTACAAATTCCAAAATACGATTATCTGCATAATACTAAAGATAACACAAAAGTTTAATGCATAAGTACTGGTGCTTTTAAAGCTATGAACTAGCCATAGGATAACTAATCGTGAGCCACAGGTACTTGGTAAAACAAAAGTTTCTATGAACCAAAATACCTTTAGTGTGGAACAGAGGAATAGCATCCACACAGAACTTTAAACTCATCGTTGTCTGCGAGTTGACGCATTAAGGGCCCAGCGCCTTCTTGGAATTCATGAGTGCTCTAGAGAGTTTGCCTAAACTTTCATAAGAACCGGCCCCAGTTCCACATTCATATAGGTGAACACTCCATCAAGTGTGTACTGCAGTATCTACACACCACCTTAATAATAAGGCTATGGATTTCATTAATAGCGAATTAGCTCAACCTTGATCACTGCAAAAAAATATTATCTCGCCATGGGAGGGGATTTCTCAATAATATACACAATAGTATAGTTGATAATGCTACAAGACAACAAGTGAATTGTTCTTACCTCTATGAACCTACTTCATGGGATCTCCAATCACATAGGTGAGGTTACCATCACTCTTGCCTTTTGTTCCTAGGCATTAGTCCCATTCCTCTTGATGCAATCACCACTAACCTCCTATTTAGCAGTTTTGTCAGAAGATTGGCCAAATCATATCTGACCTCACATATTCTAGAGCCATTACTCTAGCTGGTTAATAATACTCAATTTCACTTTTCCCATCATGAATTTTGCTTTTCAATGTAGCAAGCATAGCCTGACAATCATAAGGTATAATACACAAAAGGGGGAATATATGTGTTAATGGAAAAATCTGCCACAATGTTTCTAAACCATTTGGCCTCAAAACATGCCTTTTCTAAGGCAATCAACTCGGACTCCATGGTAGACCGAGTTATACAATATTTTCTTGGAATATTTCCAAGACACCGCATCTCTACCAAGGGTAAACACATAACTGTAAGTCGACTTCATCTCATCTGGATCAAATATCCAGTTTACATCAGTGTACCCTTACACAATAGATAGAGACCTACCGAATTTTGAATCCATAATCAATAGTACCCCTAAAATAATTTGCAAGTATCTCTAAAGCAATCCAATAGTCCTCACTAGGACATTGAGTATATTTACTCAATCTACCAATTGTTTATATACTGTCAGGCAATAATTCATCAAATACAATGGGCAACCAATGATTTAGGCAATCACATATATGCATATAACCACAATAAGTGTTAGTATACTTGAAATGAACACAGTTATCTACCTCATTAATCAGATAATCATTCAAACTAACACTTTAAATTTTCCATGCTATAACATCAAAGCTTATTTCAAGCAATACAACGACTTTACAAGCTTGCTGCCTTATGCTCATTATCCTCGGTAACACAACACTCTGGTTACTCTATACAAATTTCCTCCTCCGTTGCTTCTTTAAGAAACACTATATTCACTTCCAATTGGTGGACAAAAAGATCAAGAGTAGATGCTAAAGCAATCCAACTCTAACTGAGGAAATTCTAGAACATGAGCAAAATTATTAAAAATTAATGTCTTTCTTCTTATTGTAGCCCCTAGCTACTAATCTCACTTCACATTTACTGACAGACCCATCAATTTTATTTTTTGAATCCAATGGATTCGACATCTAGAAGCAAGTCAACCAATATCTAAGTATAATTGGTCATGATATATCATATCTTACTATTGACTGCCTTTCTCTATTAAAGGAGTATTATCGAAGTCATAACTTCCATATAAATCTATGGGTCATTTTCAACAAGAAAGACAAAAGTCATTACCAAAACTAGTAGTCTCTTTCTCAAAAAGTTCTATGTTCTTGAACTTAATGATAGTATTATTATCAAACGTACTATCACTACTCAAAATATAGAACTTAAAATCTGCACTTATTTTAAACATATACCCAATAATCGTACAATCAAATATTCTTAATCTAAATACCTTCTCATTAGGTTTAAGATTAGAACATTGGTAAGAACTCCCACACCTTAAAGTATTATGCAATATGTACATAATCTTTCCACAATTCATATGGTCTTACCATTTTCTTTTAGGGTATATTATTTTGAATATGATAAGCTAAAAAAATAGCTTCCCCCTGCAAAGTTTAATGCAACCTCAAAGCTCACAATTGATTGTCACTAAAGGTAATATGATACCTTTTCCCATAGTCATGGTAATTAGGTCACCTAAGCCTTTAAGAATTGAACGGAGTAATTCAATTCTCTCTCAATAGATTTACATATCTTCTTTGTTAATTTAATCTCAACACACACATCATATTTCTCTTATCTCTAAAATAGAGAAATCAGACAGTAAACCATGTAGCTTCATTTTCTTTATATAAGAAAATTCACGTGACCCAATCTACTATGCTAAACATCAATGGAGTCAATAATATAAACAGAAGAGGATGTTCATCCAATCGCAACAAAAGTCATAACTTCCAAAAAACAGATCACAAGAGCAATATACTTTCCCAATAATCACATTATCCTTAAAACGGATAATTTTATCTTCATGAAAGGACACTCCCAATCCTATTTTGCTTCATATATATAGAGAGATATAATGTTATAAGAGATACTTGGAGCAATAAAATAAATTATTTAGTGAGAGAAATTTTCCAGGTTATATTCTGAGAAGAAGTCTACTCTCACCCCCAACTTGATAGCCCCATAGTCTACCAAAATTTATTGTTTCTCATACCCATGCTCTTATGGGAGACTACAACCCAAAATAGAAACCATCCCCTTCAACTAAATTAGTTTCAGGAGGATTCTCTTCTTTCTAAATATATCTCATCTAAATAAAAAATCAATCATGATTTTCTAATGCAAAGCAGCTCAATATATTATAAAAAAACATTGTTCTTCCAAGTAAATTACTGGGAATAAAGAAATTTATCTCAAAATTATTTCGAGCCTCATTATTGCTGCTCAAAAGCCTTAGAAAATATTTCCATGGAATTCTCAATTATGACTCCGTCAGATCTATTCTTTTCCTTTAAGCTGATAGATCATTTCTCACAAACTAATTTAGTGTCATGAAATGATCATAAATTTAATTGTTTCTCAAACAAACAACGAATCACAATTTTTGCAATCTCACATATAAAAGTATTACAAAATAAACACTCATAAATGTGATGTTTCACAAATTTTATACTAATAATATAAATAAATTTCATAATATGAAAAATTGCAAATTTCATAATCACTCTAACTGGAAAAATATTCTCAAATAATAAGTATTTAGACATACCTTGTTCACGCTTTTGCAAACTATAATTATTATTGGTTAACCCCTACAATGACAGTGTATGAGTAGCAACATCCATATATGAATCTTTCCTTACGATTATTGGAGATACTTGAGAAATATGAAAGTTGCAACTGGCCTTGTGAACAAGTATGCATAAGCTACTACGAACAAAAAGAAAACTGCACAAGTAACAAACAAATATTAACAGTGGTCGAGGCGTGATAAATACTGTCCGTAAGAAAAGATTCCGCCCCTCTCAGACAATGTCAGGGTGCGAAACAGGCTTCACGGCGGTCTTCCCTCCAAGATACAACGACCAATCTTTGACTGAAGGCGCACTCTCAAAGACGAAGAGTAGACAACGATACTACAAGAAAAATATCTCTAGCAATATATAAAACTATGCAGACAAGGGAACCTCTCTTTTATTTTTCTCTNTAGCCTTGCAAGGTAAGGTCTTGTAGCCTTGTCAACTAAGGCTAAGAGCCTTGTAAAATAAGATGGAATAAAAGTATATTCCCTTTCTAGAAGCTGGTAGTATTTTGGAATAAAATACAACAATTATCATTCCACATTATCATAGTTCTTCAATAGTTTCATGGAACTCTTTTATACAAATATGAAAGAAACTTCTATAGAAATGAAATTACCTGATTTTGTTCAACCGAAGAGACCAGTGATGGCGGTGCTAGTGGCTGTTCGTCCAGACTTGGAGACACAAAGCGACGATCCATAGACGATCTTCCTAGTGAATTGTTCGACGACCATTGCTGAGAGCTTAAGGAGAAATTTTGACGATCTGTAGATCGTTGAAAATTTGGCACAATCTCTGGTCTGTGTTTATGGCTAGTGAGGTTACTCTGTGATCTCATGGCTATGGAGAATAAAGGGAAAGGAGATAAGGATAGGGAATGAAGAAGAAAAGCTTAGCTCTCAAAGTTGTTATTGGTTGCTTTGGTGGCCATGGCTGGAGAAAATATTGGAGAGTATAAGGAGAGCATGAGGTCTGCGACTGAGAGCAAGAAGAAAAGGAAATCGTGATTTTTGGTTTCCACGGGATATTTTAGGGAAAATAAAAATCCTTAGTTCTTAATTAAATTTTTCCCCCAAATTTTCCTTATTTTTTTCCGTCCCCATTTCTTAGATCCAAACACCAAAAAAAGCAAATCCGTCCATAAAATTTTTTTTCTCCCCCCAAAATCCAGGTTCCAAACAGGGCCTTAGAGCTTTCTTTGTAATTATAATTTGAGAAATGGAGATTCGAAACCCTAAATGGCATAGAATCTTGAATATATTATCAGAAAGAAAATTTAGTCCAAGAAAGTCTACTTTGAATATTATTTGAATTGAAACCATGAAAATCTCTACCAGGTTATACAACCATGTATACTTGTGCTATAAATAATACAGCAGAAAACAAAAGAGGAAAAAAAAAAGATAGAAGAACTAAAAGAACAGATATAGTGTCAGAATCCGAGGCCAGGGTTAATGATAGAATGGGTATTTCACAATTTGAAACACCAAAATTTAATTTTAAAAATTAAATAAGTTTCTAAACATTTTACAAGCCTCTAATAATATTTAAACAAAAATAATCCTACAATTAATGTATCACCCTGAAAATATAGATTAGAACAAGGATAATTATTCAAAATTGTGCACCACAAGTTCATCACACATCACCATAGAATAATTTATATAGACCACAATTAGTTTCTTAATTAAAACCCTCATAAAAGGGTAAAATTCCTACTTATTTCCACAGTCATAAGTATCGTATGTAGGAATTACTAAAATAAACAACTAGTATTAAACTTCCAATGCCACAATCTAAATTTTCTTTGTCCAAGTCACATTGAATACCACCCGGGAGGGGGAGGGGGGGAAGAAGTAGAGTGAGCTAACGCCCAGTAGAGAAATGATCATAAGTGTTTATAATAAACATTATTTTTATTTCATAAATTCTGGCATAGTTAGTTTTCTTCATTCCAGACATTTTATAATATTAATTTCTCAAACAGATTTATCAAAAGTCCGCATTTATAAACTAATATCAAAGCTCATTCTAAAACATAATATATACCACGCAAGTCCACCGCAAATACACTAACTATTGCCTAATTTCGTAATGTCTATTCATGACATACGTAAGTTTTTTCCAGTGTTCTAATTGAACACTGTGATTCCAACGGCTGTGTGAAACAATATGCAATGCAAATGTGTGACATGATGCAGATATGTACATTTTGTGGATCAAATCAAAAAACTAAACCATGCAATAAATTTCCAATCATTCAAAGTCACAAATTTAATTCAAACATTTTTTTCATAATATTTAAATTACGAAATTTAACTTAATCAAATTCAACTTAAACTAATTAAACTAAACTAATTTAAAAGTAGGTGATCAAATCCTTACCTTAAATGAGTGTAATAATCCTCTATCGAAGCACGTATGAATTTTCGTGAGTCATTCTGAAGTCCGTTGAGTAGATAAGAAACCAATTTAGCTTGCTCTGAAAGTCACCTTTCGAATGGAGTCTCAAATGACAAAACCGACTACGCTACTCAGTTCATAGCATCCAAAATAGCTAGGTTAGATTTATATATAATTCTACTAAATTAGGTTCTGGGCCGAAAGTTGGCCCATGACATGCTAAACGGCACTATTCACGAGCATCGTACCTCGAAATTTGTACCACTTTGAAACATATCGATATTATATATCAAAATAGGTTTCTCGACTTCACTAAATCGAAATTTGAAGTCAAAACTTTGTTTCGAGGTCCTGAGCATTAATTGGCCTTAATTCTCAAAATTTACAAAAATATCACTTTTCAAAAATATTCGCAAAAATATCAACTTTGCTGATTATTTATAAAAAAATGCTATCTTTTAAGAAATATTTTGAAAAATACCATTTTTCTAATCTCTACCCGAAGCCCAATATGAATAGTGATAGATTTTCTGCCCAATGATATTAAGAAAAATGTCCTCTTTTTTCATTCAAAAATTTACACGTCTCCGGATATCATTTCAACACCAAATAACCGTATTTGTTTATGTTTTTAACTCTTCTATCACCTCATATAATTACTTCGGCCTATATAATTATCCCCCAAAATTAATTATAAAAATACCATAAATTATTTTGTAAAATGGCCAAAAAATGTTCAAATGCTTACCAGATGTGACTTGCTGGAAATTAATGGCTGGAAAGTGTCGGGGAGGGCTCAAGGGAGGTTTGGTTTGAGACTTTGGGTGGTGATCGGCATCCAATAGCGGCGAAATGCTGAAAGTTGACACGATTGACTGTGGCTTCACGTGCGAATTTCTAGCGATTGGCGTGCAACACCGGGTGGAGGAGAGTAGTGCGGCTTCTCCGGCCATGGGGAGGCATCTGGTCAAAGCTCGTGGCTGCAAGAAGTTCGGCCTGGTAGCTGGCCCAGTTGCACGGTCAATGGGTGAGTTTTGGGCTCGGGAACTTCAATGAGGAAGAGAGGAAATTCAAAGGGTTTAAAGCAATTATGGATATTATTTGCTACGTGTCAAAATCTGGTTGAGTAGGCACTGTTTATAGAAATTGCACTTTGACTCAGTTTTACAAAGATTCTTTACATTAATGCCCTCTAAAAATTACTTTTTAATCCTTGCTTTAAAGTTTTCCTCACGTTTTCCCCCAAATGAACCTAGACTTAAAAATGTCCACTTACATTCTAGATATTTTTAATTTAAAAAAAATGTAAAATTCCCACAATACCCTTTCCTATAAATTACCTTTTTATCCTTAAAAAAGAAGTTTTTACATCCTTGCCTCCTTAAAAGAATTTTATCTCGAAATTCAAACACAATCAATGATTTACAGTATGCATGGGAATTTAAAGTAAAACTTCAAGTTGAAAATTAAACGAATAAGGATATTTCTCATAAAGATACTTGGCAGACAGATCTGAAGCCATGCTCTGATTATACTTTGTCGCGACCAAAAGTCCAAAGCTATGACTTTTGGTAATTTTTGATATAAATATAAATAAATAATAAACTAGCAAATTTTGAAATAAATAAATACCTGAGTTTTTCATTTTAGTCCTCAAAACGTTATCATTTTCGTATCAAAGAACCTTATTGTCTATACAAAAAAACATCTTTTAGAGTTTTAGGAAAAATCTAATTATTTTAGTTAAAATAATTTGGGTTGGTAAAACACTTATCCTTGTTAATATGAATTCGGTAAATTTCCCAAACTCATAAGTGAAAATGGTTTTATGAGAAACCGATCAGATTCCCAAGTACTTATATTATTGAAAACATACTCTTTAGGAACCATAGTGTCCCTTTATACACTAAGTCCTTAAATCATAGTAAAAACACTCTCATGCACTCACTTAACAAAATATATGGAATATGACTAAATAATTTACTTAGAAACGAGAAAGAGTAAGGTTGAATACCAACCATGACATAAAGAGGGCTATAGGCATGAATCAACAACTTGTTCATCCAATAGAAATCTTATCCCGAACAAGCAACACCTGAAAGGGGAGGAAAATAAAGGTGTGAGCCTAAAAGCCTAGTAGGAAACTCAAATTACTATTTTAAAAACTATTTTCTTGACTAAATCCTTGCACGCGCGGTTAGTTATATAGAAACTAAGTCATCAGATCATATGGGCAAATCATTCCAATGAGGTCATAAGTGGAAGCTTTATAAGTAGAGTGTAAAACCTGTATATAGCTTTAACCAGCTCACTCTTCATGGGCTCACATAACCACATTACGGAGTCAGGATGGCTCGTACTACATGTACTAAACACCCCTTACCTAGTTACTAATCCCAAAACAACACGCACCGATGTGAGTCGACACCCAAAGTTTGAACTCTGAACTCAAACCCCGAGCTAAATCTAGAGCTCAATTCCTCAGCTCAAATATACTCATGGCCATGTATCATAGACCTAGATTGAGCTCAAATATACACATAGCCATGTATCCTGGACCTCTACATAGGTCTACGGACTTTACACCAATGGTCTGGAGTGTGCAACCGACCAACTAAATTGTCTCATGTAGATTTATGGACTCTGTACCAATGGTGAGATCCGGCCACCAACTAAGTGTCTCATAATGCTTGAACACCCAGGCATGATACCATTGATTACCTACCACATAAACCCACTCAAATGGCGTAACCATATTGATCAAAACCTAGAATGTGGTCTAAATCCTTAAATAACCCATTTCCGTCCTTAGAAATCCGGCAGCATAACAACTATAATTTGTACAATCTCAAAATTCAGACTTGCATGAAAAACATCTACAAACCACACAGTACAGTCTACAATTATCTCAATTTGACCAAGCAATTCATATATTCACTAAAATCCATAATAAAAAAGTTTTTCATGAAAATAATCCCAACACTTAGGCTTGCATGAACAACATTTACCAATATATCATAACAGTTTACACTCAATTCATATCTATCAGGCAGCTCATATAATTATTCCAAAACATAAAATTCACATTCTTTATAAAAGGTTAATTAAGTCTTTACACAAAAATGGGTATTGAAAATAGATGATCGAATCCCTTCCTGGACAGTGTAGCGATACGACTCCCAGGAGTGCATGCAGTGTCATTTGGTGGTCGTTCGGAGGATTAGGAGTCATCTTCGGACCTTCGATTTCCTGCTTTGAAACGTCAGTTTTCCAATAGAGCCTCAAATCAAGGAACGGACCTCACTACTGAACTCCTAACACCCAAATTAGCTAGGTTAGATATATAACTTGACCAATTCGGGTTCGGGTCCAAACCTGGCCCATGATATGCAAAACGAGACGAAATTAGAGCCGTCCGGTTTATTTTTCGTGCCTGTCACCAAACATAGTCAATATATATATATCAAACTTCATGATTTCATGAGTACATCACAAATATGACAATTATTTTATGATCTAACAGTTGGATCAAAAAGTCAACTCTGAGCTTATACTACTCAAAAATGACAACTTTCAAACCGTGCAAAATGGGGCCACGAAATAGATACCTGGAGTTTCTTCGTGATGAGAGCGCGACTTTAAATGGCTGGAATTGCCGCCAAAAATAAAAAATTACACAGCTATTTTGGACGTTTTCCAGCGATGCAGGGGCTTCGGCAGCCTAGGGACTTCGATGGCAAGCAACTGGAGGTCTGGTAGAGCTTCGCTGGCGGTCTGAGGGGTCGGCTGATAGGCTGCTCCTCGACTACTCATTCGAAGGAGGGAGGGAGAGAACACAGAGAGAGGAGAGAGAAGAGGGAGTAGAAGAAAGGAAAAAAAAGAGAGAAAAAAGAAAAGGAAAGTGGGGCATGTGGCCGCACACTACATGGCCATCAGAATTTGCTGAACAGTCCCTAGTTCAAGAATTTTCTCATTTAAGCCCAGTTAATTTACAAAATAGTCCGTTCTCTCAATAATTCCTTACACTTAGACCCAAATTTGATTTTTAAACTTCTCACTAATATTTAATTCCAGAAAGTGGTAGAATTACCATTATGCCCTTGAAAAAGAAAACGGGATTATGCATGAAACATATGTACAAGTTGTTAATTTATGCATTTTCCTGAAAGCGTAAGCTTAGAGGAGTTGGACCAACATTGCTAGTTATTATCAAATTCAAATGTCGCCTTATTGATACTTATAACATAAATTTAAAGCACCTTTTAGGGTATTGGAAATAAGGTGTCAGTTTTTGATACCGATGAAAATATATACATGCATTGATTAATAGTTTTGATCATTTAAATATCTTTGTCAAACAGTTCAAAAAATGGAGAAAGTATAATTCCTTTTATGGAGGTAGGGACAGAAAGTGGTTCCACGAGTTCAAAAAGAAAGCTATCACAGTTGCTAATGATCCCATCGTTAACTACGCGATGATCAAAATTGAGTTGCACCGCATATCGAATCAAGGGGGAAGTTCAAACTTTATGGGACGTATTCGAGCTTTCATTCGAAATTTGATTTCTCATCAAAAACCTGTGCCTGAAGAAATCAAGCAAAAGCTGCATCTCTACAAAAATGAAGTTTCATGGGCTGTACTTTCTCATGATGAGTCTGACATAGTGATTGCTTCTGGTGATGGTGCTGCCATGCTTAAGGACTTGGAGGACTTTGACGTATGGAAGAATAATTTCCCTGGCTGGTACAGCTTTGAAAATTCTTTCAAAACATACCATGCCGAAGTTCTTTCGAGTAGAAAATTCTTTGGAATAGAGATGCAGATACTATGAATGTCACAAGCTAAAGACGCTGTCTATTGAAACATAATTCGATGTTCACTAGATTAATAGAAAGCGTAAAAAAACAAATTCTTATCAAAATTATTGAGATATTGAATTTATTAACTGTCATTGTTCTCACTTCTGTTGATTAAAAGCTTCAATATCAAATTTTATTATCAACATCCAAAAAAGCACTTGCAGTGGAGATTTTTATGAATTAAGCATTACAATATAGACCAATAATTTTTTTAACATTACAAATATACATCTCATTTTAATTTCTTCAGTTCAGATAACTATCGTGATAAAATTAGGTAAAAGGACATAAGCAAGCAAGTTCATGAAAATTCTTAAGTATTAATTACATACTGACCAAAAACATATTAGGTTCAAGATAATCAAAGTGACAATCAACAAAACCACTAACACAAAAGGACAAAAACTTAGTAAACTCCATGAAAATTGAATGCTCATGATATCCACTAATATAATGTAAGATCAAAATCGGTAGACAAAAAAAAAAAATAGCAAAACTCTTAAAGTTAAAATAGAACTTAATCCAAAAACATAAATAATATAATGAAGATGAACACATGAAAGGGACAAAAAAAACACAAAATTGAGGGGGTCCAACAGAATATTTGTTAGCAGAATGTAGATATCCTTTCCAAGGCAAACAAACAAAAATTAAATATAAGAAGACAAAGTGAAATTTCTCAATTTCTTAATTTTACTTTCTCTCTCATCTCTATACAAACATGTTGAAAGAAGAATGGATGAAGAAGAAAACTAAAGGAACAATTCCATTCATAAATAGAATCAGAACAATATTGTTGGGAATCTGACCGACCCAGATTCGCCGCTCCCAGGATCTCACTTTAACGAATATCAGAATAACAGAGAAATAAAAACAGGGAACAAAAACAATCACTACAACACAAGAATTTAAGTGGAAAACTCCCAAATCAGGAGAAAAATCACTGCCCTCAGAAAAGAATTCCACTATATAAAAAATTTCTACAATCACATAGATTTCCCTCTTTTCTACCCAATGACCCCAATACACCCAGCACTCTCACAAATATTCTCTCACTCACACCTTTCACTACCACTCTTTGAACACTCCTCTTACACAAAGAAAGCACTCTCCTTGAAAAAGAAAACACAAAGAGAAAAGAAAGGAATTTAATCAGAAGAAAGAAATATTTGAAATGCTTCTGATTTGGGGTGATTAGTAACCAAGGAGATAACCTCCTTATATAGGGCTCAAGCCTCCATTCCTCTCCATCTTCTACCGATGTGGGATTTTGGCTTCTTTCACATTTTTAATATTTAGCCAAATTCTAACAATCTCCACTTTGGCTAAATAATAAAAATATCCATAGCTTTCACTACAAACACCGTCTTCACTGACAGTCATATTCCACCATATGAGTATACACTTAGAATTAACAAATTCTAAGAATTTCACCTCGGCTCATGTCGAAAAAACTTTGTTGAAAAATTATAGTGCAGCTTCCATCGTTTGGCTTTTTTCTGGAAGCTCATCAGCCATCGACACCATCCACCACATACCCTGCATCAATGCTAAACTAATGCCCGTGTGCTAACTTGTGAATCCTGAACCTGCCGCTAATAGTGACACATCCTTTTTCATGGCATCTTTAGAGATCAGCGGCATGCCATGAGGATGTACATATCTTAATCAAAGAGTAAGATCATCGTCTCCACCGTAGGAGACATTAGTAGCATCATCAGACTTGGAGCTTTTAGCCGAACTCGCTCCACCTTTTTGATAATTTCTTTTAAGGTGCCCAGATTGTCCACACCCCCAGCAGATTACATTCTTTTTTCCAGAGTTTTTCTTCCTAGTGTCAACTGCCAATGCTGAACCCTCAGATGGAACATTACTTTCCACCACCCATCAGCCTTCTTTCTTTAGACAAAAGTTTACTAGTGATCTCAGAAAAAACTACAGTCTCCTTCCCATATACCAAAATAGGTTTCATATGCTCATAGGAAGATGGAAGAGACCAGATGAATCGTAATGCCTTATCTTCATCTTCAATCTTAACTCCAATAACCTCCAGTTCAGAAACGATTCTATTCAAGACACTTAGATGATCAGAAATTTTTGTACCTTCATTCATACGCAGTGTATGAAACTGTTCCTTCAATTACACTCGATTTGAGACACCCTTTGCTTTATACAACCCTCCAAGCTTTCCCCAGAGATCCTTGGCCGTCGTTATTCCAAGCATATTAGCAAGAACATTCTTGGCCAAACACATGCGTATCGCACTTGCAGCTCTCTCATCTAGATCTTCTCAGTCTTCATCACTCATGCTAGATTTCTCAGAATCTCTGCCCTTTAAAGCCTCTCTGCCCTTCCAAGCCTTGTGCAATCCCGATTGAATCAACAAATCCTTGACTTATATTTGCCACAAGCCAAAATTGATATTCTCATCAAATTTCTCCACATCAGCTCTAACCGGAGTTGAAAACTTGATTCCTGACATCTCGCTCTGCACTCTAGCTTAAAAAAGACTAAGAAAGATTTCT
>JXTC01000796.1:61517-74229 GCA_002914845.1 Trema orientale
TTGTCTGAATTAAATTATTATCTTTGGGTATAGATTATTACCTTTTACTTATTTTGTGTATTATTATTGTTATTATTATACCTTATTAAATTAAATTAAATTAATAATTTATTTAATTATTCATATTCTCATTTATTAATTTTTATCATATTTTTTATTATTAGATCATATTTCTAATTAAATTACAAAATATAATCTAATCTAATCTAATCTAATTTCATCATTTATCATTAAATTAAATCACTAATCTAACATTCATATTATTCAAATTTTATTATTTCTAATCTAATTTAACATAAATCTAAATTTAAATACATAACATAGACCAAAAATTATATTACTTACAAATATAATTTTTTCATTTCATTTTCACACAACCATTAATCTCACATATTCAATTTAACCACAAACCAACATAATCTAAAAAATATTTTAATATAACAAAATAAATCCAATAATATTCTTAAAAATAAAATAATCTCACCATATCACAAATCCAAAATAATCGTACATTATCTGACAAAATCACAAATTTAATATAGGTTAATCATATTACACAATTTAAATAAAATAAACTAACTTATTATTTTTAACTAATAATATATATCCAAAATTTAATAATAATCTAACCCAATTATTTTCAACTATTGTATAAAACTAACATATTATTAATGAATACATTTAACAAAACTAACAAAACCCTAATCTAACAAACATATTCTCATTTTTAATATTTTTAATATTTAATTCACAAAATAGTTTTAATAGTGTAAAAAAAATTTAAAAAAAAAAAATCACCGGTCGGTCGACGGTGGAGGTTGACGGCGTCGGAGGAGGAGATGGCGGTGCAGGTCGACAGCGGAGGTTGACTGAGCGAGATAGAGAGAGAGAGAGAAAGTTAGAGAGAGAGAGAGATAGTTAGAGAGAGAGAGAGAGACAAAACAAGAGAAATATAGAGAGAGAGAGAGATCAATACCTTCAGATAGAGAGAGAAAATGACGAGTAACGGGTTGGGGAGAGAGAGAGAGGTAAAAGAGAGAGAGAGAGAAACGGTTTTCTCACAAAAATGGACGAAGAAGACGATTGAGAAGTTTTTATGTTGCAGGACCTATAACGGCGACAATTGTCGCCGCTATAGATGGTAAAATGTCGTCACTATTGACCCCACGACACCGTTTTAATTTTAATTTTTTTCGGGTCAAATTTGGGCGGTCCTAAATTGCCCGCCCAATTTTTCGGGTTCCACTATAGCGACGACATTTTGTCGTCGCTATAGAGTTATTTAGTTTTTTTTATTATTTAATTCGTATTTTAAATTATTAACAAATTTTAAAAACTCTATAGCGACGACAATGTGTCGCTGCTATAGGATCTGATATTTTCAATATTCCCCGTAAAGGCGCCTACTTTCCCGTGGATATTTTACTGTAGAGGGGCGCGTTTTTCCGTACTATCTATAGCGACGACATCTTTGAGTCGTCGCTAAGTTTTACACTATAGCGACGACATTTGTCGTCGCTATAGGGTTTTATGTCAATTGTGACGACTATGAGCGTGTCGTCGCTATGGGGCTTTAGGTCAATAGCGACAACTATGAGCGTGTCGTCGCTATAAATATAATCTATAGCGACGACATATTGTCGCCGCTATAGATGTCGCCGTTACAGAACTACTTTCTTGTAGTGAATTTTCTGACATAGGTGATTCTAGCCATTCAGCCAGAAATATAATAAATAAACAACACTGAAAATAAATAATTAGAAAATTAGATCTTTGACAGAGGTGATTTCAGTCATTTTGTCAAAGATAAAAGAAAATAAAAGTATTGAATTTAACGTGAACAGTTACAAACAGTGGTCGTATTCACTACAACTCAACTTGTTAAACAACTCAGAATCACGGATCTGCAGGTATTTAAAGTGCAGAATTTAAATATTAGTACAATATATATAGTCAGCACCTTGCAAATATTTAGAACAATAAAAAATAATAGGACGAGTAGCTTAGCATTCCTAAAATTCACATAATAATAATAATAATAATAATAATAATAATAATAATAATAATAATAAGAGCAATAGCAGTATTATATATTGTTAACTCATACTATGTTACATCAATCATACACTCTTATTTTGAAGTTAACAAATATATGATTAAGAATTAATAATCTACTTGAGTGTATAGCAAGTTAAATTGAAAGAATCACAAGACATTCAAGATGGATTATAGAAAAGAGCTTGAAGATAAAGATCAAGATATTAAGACCTAGACTAGTAAAAGGTTATACATTTAGTTCTTGTACTTGAATATTTTTTTGCACATAATATGATCTTAATAGCTCAAATTTTTCATATAATTAGAATTTTTCAAAGCTAAACTGTCAAATCTATTTATTTTCAATTAAAATATGAAATCTATTTTATACAAGCTTTTAAATTGATTTATGAATTTCTATAGTTCCTATATTACATATTAAATCAATTTATGAAGTCACATTTTGGAAAAAATTGAAAAAGCCTTGAAATAAAATTGAAGATAAGCTCTCAGACAGAATCGGCAGACCGGCTGTAAGAATCGGTCTACCGATTCCTCCGTTTTCCCTTTTTATCGGCTTTTTAAAATCCGACCGTTACAATCGCACTTTCAATGACTAGTATTTTTGGTCTGCCGAAAGTAGACTTTCGGTCTGCCGAAAATGATAAATTGTCTGTCAAATGGTCTAAAACTGCTAGTTTTTATTCTAGTATATATATAGAAGTTTTTTTAGCATTTGAAACGACTTTTGAACTTTCCTACATTGCTTTAAACATACTTTTAAGTCGTTCTAATCATCTTTTGTGAATCAAACTTTCAAATCCATTTTTTCACAAAAGTAGCCAAACTAGATTATATCTTATTTTTTCATTTATTCTCTCTAAGCTTATCTTGTATTATATATATTCTTTTGAGAGATTCCAATTGAGTGCTTCAACAAACAAAAATCAAAATTGTATTTATGAGGTGAGGTTGACACTGGATTCATAAACAATCCAGTTTAGGTAAAATTGGTACCGGAGTCTAAACAATCCGTGTTAGGCATAATAGAGCCGGATTCGAGACTATTGTAAAGGCATGAGTGTGCCTAAGGAGAAAGAACTCATTGTGTAAAAGGGACGTCAAGCCCATTCTCTTAATCCGATAGTGGATAGCTCGAAGGGGGTTGCCAAGAGTCGGGGACGTAAACAAACCGTCGTGTTTGTTTAACCTTGTAAAAATAGTATTTGTATTTCTCTATCCCTATCTCTTTTAATTTATTTATCTTGAGTTTGTCCATGCAATTTATCTATTTTTACTTGTTATAACCTTTACTTGCTAAATTTACTTATTTGTCAAGAAAAATTTGTAAAAGTTTTTAAAACTCAATTCACCCCCTCTTAGTTTAGCTATCCTTGGATTTACAAGTTTTTAAAATGTAGTCCAACTAGGCCCGTAGGACCGCCAAGCTCCTGGGCGGGCCCGGCCCGGTCCAGCCTGGAACAGGCCAAAACGGGCTGGCCCATGCTGGCTCATTCTTGGCCTAATTTTAAAAATTTTAAAAAAAATCCAAAAAAATGAGATTATTATTTGTATAATTAGTTAAAAATATTAAAATAAAATTTATGAAAAAATAAATAATATGTTATATTTTTTTCCTATTGATAAAAATTTAAAAATAATTAAATAAGCTAAAAGTATATAAGTAGAATAGTTGATAAAAAAAAGTTTAAGTATTGAAAAATTATTTAGAATTAGATTGACATTTAAAAGTGTGAAAAAAAAAGAGTGAGAAAATGTATATTTATAAGTATTGGAAAAAGTTTGTATTTAAATTTATATAAAAAAATTTTAAAAAAATAAAAAAATATATTTTTAGCAGGCGGGCCGGGCGGGCTAGATTGGCGGGCCGGCCCGGTCTGACCTAGCGAGCCTATACATATAGCCCAGACCAACCCTAACCTACGGCCGGGCCGAGTCCGGGCCCATTATAATGTGGGCCGGGCCGAGCCTTTGACACCTTTAGTTGTGGTGTTTGGATTTTTTGGATTTTGTATTAGTATTGAACCAAGATTACTACTTTCCATTAAGTCTGTGAACTTATGTATGCCATTTTGGTATTTGATATTTGTTGTGGATGCTGATAATACTTGGACTTTAATCTGAATTATGTTTTTCAATTACCATTCGATCTATGTTTAATGGTACATACGAACTGTGGGAGAGGTTCACGGGATGAAATTCTAAATATTTTATTTAAATGGACTGTTTTATAGAATTGGAACTTTTAATACCTTTTTCAAATAAATCAAAGAATTTTCTATCTTGGTGAAATTCCCCTTCTGCCACTTACTTAAGTTTTGGATCGTGACATTATGACATCAAAGCATTTTCATCATTATAAACAGAAAGATTATTTTCTTTACCACTGTACGTACTACGTTTAAAAAAAAAAGTTAATTGTTCAATACAACGTGGATAATGTTTTTAATATATTTTTTGAAGCACAATTCGATATATGTATTATTCTAATTATTTATTGAATACAAAAGTTGAGAAAATTAACATTTTCGGTTCGGACGGCCTTTTTCCAACAAATTAACAAACCAATGCGTCTTAAAACTGCAACAGCAACAATAAGCATCGTAGTATATCCACAGGCCTGCATAAGGAGTCCAAAACTTCATTGTGTTCAAACTTTAAATATTGGCTCATGTTCATTCATGACCATTCTATAAATAGCAAACCATCTTCGTTTCATAAGATCACAAAACATCAATCATCTAGAAAGAATTTTCCATACTCAAATTCTTGCCATGGCTTCAACGACTCCCTCACTCACTATCTTCTCACTTCTAATTATCTTCTCATTATTTGCCCTTCTTCAAAAGACAATTGTTGCTGATCCAGATATCGTTACGGACTTCGTAGTTCCTGCAAATGCAACCAAAGGCGTCGATGGAAGCTTCTTCACGTTCACTGGCCTTAGAAGCCTCGTCGGAGAAGACCCGCCCGCAACCTTCAAGGTCTCAAAAGTAAGCTTGGCGGAGTTCCCGGCCCTCAACGGGCAAAGCGTAGGGTACGCTGTCCTTGAGTACCCCGCCGGGACTACTAACCCTCCCCACATTCATCCTCGCTCCGCCGAGCTTCTCTTCCTCATTGACGGTACTCTGGAAGTTGGTTTCGTCGACACCACCAATAAGCTCTACACGCAGTCTCTGCAAACAGGCGACATTTTTGTGTTTCCAAAGGGACTTGTTCACTTCCAGTACAACTCTGATCCTCAGAATTATGCTTTGGCGATTTCGGCTTTCGGAAGTGCCAATGCTGGGACAGTCTCGCTTCCGAACACTTTGTTCGTCTCTGGCATTGATGACAATGTCTTGGCTATCTCTTTCAAGACTGACGTTGCCACCATTCAGAAGCTCAAGGCTGGTCTTGCTCCCAAACCCTAAGGACCTATAACTTTCGTTGTTTTGTTGAGTTATTAATTTCTTTAGTTTTCGATCTGCTTGCTTTGGTATTGATGTTGCTATATCCATGTTCTCTGTGCTATTTTTGTCACTGAATAATTGGCGTGACAACAAATCTGCCATATTATAGTTTATTAATTTGTCGCTTAATTTTCTCCTGGTAATTAGTTTATTAAAAAAATGTAACTTAATGTAAAAAATTAATAGTACATGAATTGTCAAATAATATGGAAGAATTCCTTCCGTCTCCAACTAGCATACCTATCCATCAATAATTTGTTGCCACATCAGTACATCACTTATAAAAATGTAAATCTTTATTATTTCGAAAAAATTAAGAAAATGTACATCTTTAACGGTGTTAAATCAATGAGGCCATTCTAATTATAAATTAAATAAATAATTAGGCCACTAATTGGGGCATCATTACTGAAAAAAAATAAAAAATTAGAAGGTCTTCAAGGAGATCAATCTTTCAAGCCTATGTAATCAAAAAAGGAATATTCCTACAACCATTCCTTATCTTTTAAATTCTCACATACATTGAGGACAGTGCGCATGTTAAGTTTATGGAGAGAGGGTCAAACTCTTGTTTGGTTGTTTGTTTGTTAGGTTATTCATGTTTATTTGATTTGTTTTTTTTGTCTATAAAAATTTTTTTAATTTAAAAATAAGAAATAAAAAATAATTTGAGATATATATTTTATGCTTTCTTTGGAGATATCTATAGTCCTATGATGAGAATCCTCGAAAAATGTGAATATTGTCTATATTTGCGAATAATGCTTGAGTTAATAATTCCATTTTAATTATGATATTTCCCTATTTGAGCATTATGCCTTGATATTAAGTTGTATGTAAATTTAAAAAAATATTTATGTGGATATGAAGTTTCTTTGATCTCACAAAACTAAAACTACATATTTGTACATATCATTAATCAACTAATTTAGACATATAAGTGAGCTCTCATTATATCATTACGGTCTTATAATACTCTTTACCAAAGGTACCTAACATCATAATGCTACCTAATTTTGTATCAGCTAAACCATGCGCAGGTTTCTAGGTCTTTTACCTAGTGTATGCAGCAACTCACTACTGACTAAAACTACCCTGATACTAAAATGATCTCAAGTGTGATCCTATTATATGTGCAATATGTTTCAGAGTTTGAAATAACTATGCAACAGAGATATAACAAAAATTATGCTTTAAATTCCATTTAGAGTTGTTCAAGGATTCAAAAAAAAAAATGTGCAGTATAACGGCTGTAATTTCCCATAACCAAATTTTAAAACTAGTAATAAAATCATATAATCTAATCTTATAACAATCTAACACAATTCAATAGTTTACAAATCCATCAAATATCTATTCAAATCAATTTACACTACAAGAAAAATGGTCTATAGCGACGAGACCTATAGCGGCGATAAAGTCGTCATAATATAGTCGTCGCCAGAGGTTGGTCGGTATAGACCTCCTATAGCGATGACATATTTTTCACTACTATAGATGATCTATAGCGATGACTCGTCGCTATAGACATATTTTTTAAATATATATATATAAATCAATGCCTATAGCCACGACAAACATCGTCGTTATAGATGTCACAGATTTAAAAAAAATTACAATTAACTTAATAAATCTAAATTAATTCTTAAATTATTACTTTTAAAAGATAAATAATAAAGTTATACATATAAGAATTAAAATCAATGTGGAAAAAAACTACAAAAAAAAACCTCAAAACCAAAGTAAAAAATTAAAACTAACACTCTTAGACAAACATATTTTATACTCTAAAATCAAACTATTAATAAATTTTAAAAACCAAAATATATATTTTACAA
This sequence comes from Trema orientale, assembly GCA_002914845.1. NCBI lineage: Eukaryota > Viridiplantae > Streptophyta > Magnoliopsida > Rosales > Cannabaceae > Trema > Trema orientale. The sequence continues at coordinate 68,866 of JXTC01000796.1, forward strand.
AAAGTATATTCAACTTCAAATTAATAAATGCTCCACAAAATTATAACACAAAATCCACATATTCATATAAATAGCTAAAACATTAATTAATCCATATATTTAAAAAATCAATTAAACTACATTAGAATTTAGGAAAACTTATCTCTTTAATAAAAAAAATACTTGAAATTCAAAATAACACACACCTGAGTAACAATTAATCAAAGAAACAGAAAATAGTATTTATAACATAATATTTACATAAATATATAAAAGAAAAAAAACTAGATATGCATATATATATAGGTGAGGTTTTAATGGTTACTGCAATATTTACCCATGGGTGGTTACTATTGTTTTGGCCATTAGATAAAGATCGGACGATTCTAATTAACTGGATAGTTGGTCAATAAAATTTATAGTAATCAATAGTTTTGAAAATATAAATCTCATTAAATACTTTTTTGATTGATAATTTGTTAGTAACCTGTGGATATTAGATTTTTAAATATATTTTTTATTTATTTAAATTGAATCTTAATTTAAGATTCACTAATTCTTAATTAGATTTTTTTTTTAAAAAAAAATGTCTTATGTTCCCTAAGCGCATTAAATACATTACTTGTTGACATAATAATAATATTCTACCAATAAGAAATGAAAGAAAAAATTCAAAATTTTGCCCTTATTAAATTACGGATTAATAGGCATGAAATAAAAGCACCTTATTATCCACAAAAAAGACTAAAAAAATAAAATCTAATAAAAGCTCTAATGTAAATTGACAACACACCCTTTTTTCACTACATATATTTTTCCTCTTCTAGTTGATGCAACACGTATCTCTGTCGTTTTCTTTTACCCCATTTTTAATTTTTTTTTTCCAATTATTTTTATATTATGAAATTAAATACTGAGAATTTAGTGTATTGGGTTATAAACTATTTATGTGGATACAGATTTAAATGACGAAGAAAATTGGGGTTTTTTGCTTTTGTTTTTGCTTTTAAAATTTTGATGAATTTTGCTGTCATCTATGATATATTTTCTCCTAATCATCCTCTTTTTAAAGCAATTAATTTTTTTTTTTCAGTATACGTTATTTGGCATGTCAAAAATTAGAATTATTAATTATCTCCTAGTTATCGTTTTCAATTAAATAAATTACGTTATTAAGCAATTGATGTCATGGTGCCTTTTTTTCATTTATAATTTATTTTTTGAAAAATCATTTATAGTTATTGCGTATTACGTTTTTTTTTGTTTTTGTTTTTCTTTTTATTAATCATATCTCCTCTGCCGGTGGTATTCTAGATGAATTCAACATCTAATCAAGCCAAAAAGTGACATATGGAACCACATATATTGGGTTTTATAAGTTGACATAAATAATGAGCATTGAAAAAAAATAATTAATTGATGCCCCAAAAAACTTAATTGAAGACACAATTTATAAAAAAAATTGAGGGAAAAAACAACAAAGTAATGTTTAGGAAAAAAAATAGATGAGAAAATTCTTAATGCCCATTCATTAGGAGAGATAATCTAAATTGATATGTTATAATAGTGATATTTTTGGAAAGGAGTGTAAATTAAAATTTTATTACTGAGATATTTTTGGAAAACTCTAAAATTTTAGTTCGAGAAAAATTTAAAAATAATACTAATTTTAAAAGAAAAAAGATTTTTTTTTCTCTCGGTTAAAAGAAAAAAGATTGAATTGGGATTCTTTACATTTTTTTTGCAAATTCCCTAGCTTAGAGCTATGTTGCACGCGACAATTGAATAATGAACTACATTAATGGAAAACGGAGAGCAAGTCTCTTGGCTTAATTTTTTAAAAAAGTGGGGCTTAACTAATGACTACCACTTACTACAAATTAAAGAAAAATGACACACACACATACACTACTAAGGTTTGAACCCCTGACCCCCCCCAAATACACACACACAACCCTCAAACATTGGACCAACTGATAGTAAGTCTCTTGGCTTAGTGTACACATTGTACATGATAATTGAATGAACAATATTCGTACTTTATGTATGTCCATATGCACTTTTTTTAAATTTATTTATTCTTAAAATTTGGCTATATTTTTCAGAGATTAGTTTTAAAATTTTTGTTTTAAACACTCTGTAATATTTTTGAGGGATTTTTTTTAAAAAAAACATTGTTTTAAAAATTAGATTATCTTTTAGAGATGTTTATAATAAAAGGAATGCATGTTTATTATATGATTTGCAAACAAAATTTTTGAATTATAGATTCTTATCTGAAAATAAATGTTATATCCAAATTTCATTAGTTTTGGAAATTTGTTTGGTATCATTATTTTTTAATAATTTTTCAAATTTAAATATTAAAAATTGGAGTTTGAATTGTAATTCTATAAAATCTGAGTTTGATATTATTTAAATTAAAACATGATTATTATGTTTGTCATTTATAAATATGATTTTTAACATACATAAAGAAAAAAATGTTTCTTATTAAAAAAGAAAAGAAATACATCATACGTTAAAAGAAAATATTTTGTAACTATATAACAAGAATATAATAGTGATTTTTAAATAAAGAATGTATTTCAGGGAGAAAAAAAAATGGAAAAGAAAATATAAGCTTTTTAAAACAACATTGCCACATTGCTTTTAGGTCTTCTTTTTAATCAAAGTTGAGGAACGAAATTTTTGAATATTTTAGTTAATTTTATAACCTAGGTTTAAGTTTCCCCCAAATTATTGGGGTTCATGGCTGAAGACGAAGAAGAATGGTTCCATTGGTTTTTTTTTTTTTTTTAATTTAATGACCACTAATACCCTAGGTGAATGAGCACATATGTTTATCGTCAGTGTAAATAGCAAAATCTAAAGGCAAATGTGAATTAAATAACTTAATTCACTACTACATACTCTCATATGCTCAACTAAGACTAAAATTGACTAAATTTGCACTAATAGGTGGTCTAAAATTTAATATGAAATTTGACTAAAAAAATTGATCCACATCTAGTTTAAGTTTAGCAAGTGAGTTTTGAACATTAAGAAATAGTTTCTTCTAAGTACTTTAATATGAAAAATAGTGATATTAAAAGTGTTATTAAATAAATACCAACTTTTTACTAATGAATGCAAACTAATCCATTTTTAATATTAGTTGAGTATTTGAGATTACGAATTTATATTCTACTAAGTATCAATACCTACTAAATTGTGATATGATGCTTACTAGTAATAAATTAGTATGAAATTTCACCAGTTAATAAAAACTGATCAAAATTTAGTTCTAATTGAGCAAAAGAAAGTATATAATATTTCTTTTGAATAAAATGAAAGCATATAATATTGTTCTATTGAGTATGTGATCCACACAATTGTGAAATTATGCTTATTGGTATTGAATTATTGTGAAATATAACTAATTAAGGGAAAATCAGCCAATTTAGTCTAAGTATGTATAGCATGTTTTATTATGTAATAATTTTATACCAAGTACTATAGCACACTAAATTATGACCTTGTGCTTGGTAATATCAAATTGATGTGAAATTCTACTGATTAATGTATATTTATCAGATTTTTTTCTAATTTGAGTATGTGACATTATATAATGATATTTTAAAAAATGTTATGGTAAACCAACTCGTGACGTTATGCTTAGTGATTTTCAATTACTATGAATTTTCATTAGTTAAGACATATTCATCCAATTTAACTCTAATTAAAGTATTGGTATAGGAAAATTAAATTATTGTACAAAGTTATAGAGTCACCATTTTGTAATATTATATACATTGTTTCTTGGTTACGCACGTATGAGTAAAACATATTAACATTAATAGTTTGTTTCTGCTAGAGGAACCTAAATGAATAGTATCTAGAAATTCCTAGCTAGTAATGGGCATCTAATTTTTTTTTTAAAAAAATATATATTAAAAGGTTGGGGATTGAAGAACTTGAAAAGAAAGTAGATTTAGACAAATAAAATATATATTTCATAACATACAGGTCTCTGATCTAACATTCTTTTTAGATGGATTTTCTCTGCCTCTTGATCACATAATGGAACGAAAAATTATGAAGCTTAGACAAGTAAATATTAACCAAATAATCAAGAAAAGAAAAAAAGAAGAAGGGAACAGACTTAGAATTTGAAGATGATATTGACCTTATTGGATGGGTTTTCACAATTATAGATTATTTTGTTAGGCTCACTTTTTCACTTTTTAGAAGATTAATTTTGTCAAGTAAAAATTAAGACCAATCGTTGAACTAATATTTAGAGTTAAAAAGGCTTCAATTTTTTTGTAAAAAAATACAATTCTTAATAAACGTAAATAGAGGATAAAGGTAAAGATTATTATTATATAAGGATAGCCAATCACCATTAACGGCAAAGTATTGAGAGAATAACCAAAAAAAAAAAGAAAGTGAGTAGCCGTGCATTCCTTTCAGATTTTAATTTTCCAAATTAGTCTTATTTCAGATTTTAATTTTCCAAATTATATATAAGACTATGAGACGTAAAAGATCCATACTTGCTTTAGATTTGAACTATATATTTTCTTAGAGTATATTATCTCATTTTTCTTTAGAATGACATTAAATAAAAAAATGGTTAAGTCAAGTAGAATACAATTTTCAAAAAAATTTACCTAATTTTCAAAAACTAACTAATTAAATGCAACACTGAGAATTAAAATAAAACAAAAAGAAAATAAAATTCATTTAATTAAGGAATCTTTGCAATTAATGTTAAATAGTATCTTGTTAAACTTAGTATAGCAGGTAATTTTTAAGTTCACCTCATCATTTGTATTTAATAATTGCACTAATATTTATAATTATTTAATACTAATACTAATTTTTGTGATGGTTATTCATGGAACCATAACCATTGAAACTTCATCCATATATATGTACGTATATATATATATATATGAATATATAATAGTGAGAAATGAAAGGGAGTGAGAGAGAGTGAAAATTGGAGAGAAAGTATGAGAGGAAGTGGGGTTTGGAGAGAGTGAGTAAATGAATGAGAGCATAGAGGAAGAAGAAAAATATTTGAGTTTTTATTATACAGCATCTATAGCGACGACAAATAGATAGTGAAGTCGCCGCTATAGCTCGAATGACATCATTTCATTCAAATTTTGAAATTGAGCACAGTAAATACTAACGCTCAAAATTTCATTTGAAACCTATAGCGACGACTAAAAAGATAAAAAAAAAATAATTTTTTAAACTTTTTAAATTTAGAGCGGTAAATGTTACTGCTTAAAATTTTATTCAAAATCTATAGCAACGATAATTGTTGTCGCTATGGGTTAAATATATTAAATTAATTATTATTTTTTTACATTTTAAATAAAATTAAAATTT
>JXTC01000797.1:0-30653 GCA_002914845.1 Trema orientale
GTTTCCACCTTGGGTATTATTTGAATAGAAAGTAAACACGAGTAGATTAGAAAATAAGTAAAATTAAAATGTAACCAAGCACAAGTAGATTAATAAATGTATTGATAAATTTTCTGGTAAATAAATATTATATGGACACTTTTAAAAAAAAAAAAAAATTATGAACCGTGATACTCAAAGGGATTTTGATAAAATTGAAAGACCATAAGATCCTCATTACTCAGTAATATATATATATATTTAAAAAAATGAAACCAATAATTATTGGTGTAATCGGAATATTTTTTGTCAATAAATTTTGTGGTGAAATTTATTGATCAAACGTATAATATATTTCACCAAAAATAAAAAATCCTCAAATAAAAAAACTTAAAATAAAGCCAAAATAAAGAGAAGTAATAGCCTAAATAGAACAAACAGAGAAGAACAAAAAAAAATCTCAAGAAAAATAACAGAAAGGCATGAAGAACAAAGAAAAGAGAGAGAAGAATTTGAAATGTCGAAATGAGAGAAATATCAAAAGAAGCCAACAGAGAGATGAGAGAGCATGTGCATCCAAAGACCTAATGCCCAATAAAATACCAAAAAAGCCCCCCAAATTAACTCAGCCAAAACCTACAACCAAAAGCTATTTAGGTCAATCTACAATGAGAATTGTAAGGGCACAAATGTCGTAAAACCTCTGTACACCAAACTGGAATTAATACACATAAATCACACGAAATTACTAAAAAAACCCAACTCAGATCCCAATCTCCCTCTCACTCCAAGGGTAAAATCGTAAAAATATCGCATCAAAGCCTGGAAAAAAAAAGGAAATGCGGAAAGACCAAAAGCCCGAGTTACTGTTTTTTCTACAAATAATTTTCTCCATAACTTTAGTTATATATAATAAACTAATCATGTAATTAACATTTCTTTTGATTTTATTTTAAAATTTTTGTAATTTGATTGAGCCCTTTGAATTCGGTCATTGCAAACTTGCGTTGCTTACAAGCCAAACGTTCATTATTTTGATTTCTTCAGGGGGTAAGAAAAAAAAAAAAAATGAAAACCGCGTACAAGCTAATCCATCTAGTATCCACCGCCTTTTCACTCGGAAAAGAAAATAGTATCCACCGCCTTTTTTTAAATCCCGAAAAAGGACAACGGGTCCAACCGACTTTAGAAAGTGGAAACCACTTTCCTAACAGCTCATAGATTACATCTCAGCCGTCCCGATTTTTTATCACCGATTAATCTCGGTCGTTCGTCTTTCCAAAGCTACTCTATAAATACACTTGTCTACTTTCCTCTCCTCTGCGTAACGTTCATTTGAAGCCTTTAAAAACACTGGGTCGTCTTCTTCGATTTTATTGTTTGGAGTTTCAGAGTTTCGGTTATCTTTCTAGGTTCGTTATATGGATTTTTATATCTTTCTGCTTATGATATCGTTGATGGTGTTTGCTCCTTGAACGTTATCTATTGCTTCTATCAACGTATGAGGTTCATTCCCGACCGTTGATCTACTCAGCAGAGAATCGGGGTTTTTTGTTCTTGATCATTATCTAGGGTTTCGTTTTATTAACTCTCTATATGTTGATGATATCGTGATCTTGATTTGTGGCTATGCTTTGGAGTTTCTTGATTGTAATCAAGGGTTTCGTTTGGGTTTCTTCTATGTTGATTGATGCAAACGGTGGCTGATTGGGACCTGGATTGAGATAGATTCATATACCGACCATTGACCATTGGCTTAGAGTTGGTTTACTTGGGTTTTCCTGATTCTTGCTTGGGTTTTCCTCAATTAAGGGTGTCGTTGGTTTTAATCTATAACTTTGATTGTTGATGATATTTTCCAAATGTGATGATGCTGTCCTCATTAGATTTGATGGTTGATTGATCTTCGTTGAAGCTTTTCTCTGTGGATTTGTTTCCGTTTTTTCTCTGCTGATTCAAGACATTGGGTTTCAAGAAATTGGGGTTTTGTGTACTTGGTCCAGGCTCGCTTTGTTGCTTTTTGATTTCGTGTCTTTGCTCGCCGTTGGAAGGGTTTGACTTGACTAACTTTGATCTTGCTACGCTTAGTTTACCTATATCATCATCCTTGAATTTAAGATTATCTAAATTTTCAGGATATTGATGGTGTTGCATGGTTTAGAAAAAGGTTTTGTTTAGCCAGTACTTCTCTAAATTTGTTTTCTTGTTTTTGGTTGTATTAACTTTTTTTTGGGGTTCTTTTATGAGGATGTTGGTGTACGACAGTTTCAGGTTTTTATCTGGAACTCGATCACTGTGAATATATGGCTCGACAGAGGGTTTGACATAAGCTTTTTAATCCCTTTATTGTGGTGATGTAGTTGTTATTACCTCTATATGTTCAACTGTCTTCTCGGATTTTCAGGTCGCTTTAATTGGTTTTACCCAGTTCTAAATCGTTGGGAGTGGTCGTTAAATCTGTTGATGGGTCACTAATTGTCCATATTTTGTGATGTTAGTTTCTCTGAATTTTCAGGCCGTTTTTTGTGAACCTGGAGGTCATGGGAAATGAAGTGTTTCACATATTCAATATTATGTTCTCTGCCGCTACTGTTAGTCCTTCAGTTTATTATGTTGTCTGCCATTCCTGTTGGTCCTTCAGTTTCTTTTTGTAATTGCGGTTGATTCAAGATTCACTCGACTTTCACCTATTGCTCCTCTGGAGTTTGTTTATACCATGTTGGCTTGTTCTCAGCTTTGAAGGCTTTTATGGTGTGTTGGGACTTTGACATAATGTCGGACTGTTATTCTGCAGCTGCATATGTGTGGTTTGATGTTGGGGAGGGGTTTGATATTTCATCTTTGTATTTAAGTTTTTGGAATTTTTTCCCCTTTTCTACTTTCAGGTGCATTTGGTATATTTTTCCTTGGGGGTTGGTGGTGGCTAAGGCCTAGAGGTAAACTTCGACACTCTCATTTGTTTGTATGGACTACATGAAAGCAAAGCCTTAATGTTTGGCGTTTGACACAATATCTGCAGTTCTAATCTTGATCTGTTATCTCATTTTGTCCATTATGTTAAAGCATTTGATTTCGTGACAAATCTTTTGAGCTCTACTATAGGCTTTTTGCTATACTCCGACTTTCTAGGTGGTTGGCTTTTTTCCAGTCTCACTTTAGAGAGTTGATTAGAGCTTTGAAGTTGGAGATGGCTTCTTCATTATTACCTTGCAGTCTTAATTTGTCAATTAATATATATATATATATATATATAGGATCCAAACATTTTTATTTAGTTCGTTAATTTCTGGCTGTTGTTTTATCTGGTCTTTTTAAGGAGGTCTTTAACTTTTTTTCGGAAGATGCCTTTTGAATGTCTGCGACTATAGCCTTTTCTTAAGGTTCACTAAAGCAAGTGTCAAACCTCAGTGGGGAGTTGACTTGGCCTATTATTCTCTAAATAACTTTATAATTTTGTGGGCTCTATCTGGATCATATCATTGTTGTCACTCGGCCCTGTTTAGTCTTCAAGCTGCAGTTATGTGTCTTCTTTCTTTCTCAGGTCTTAGCATTGGGTGTTGTGTTGGCCAGTCCTATTTTAATTTTCTTGTTTATTAGCTTATAGTTGTAGTCATCCATGTCGGACATGAGCATCTTAATCCCGTTGTTGTGTTGAGGTACTTGGTATTTCGTCTACATCAAATGGCCTTTTTTCTTTATGATTCTTCACGTTGCATTTATTGGTTTTACACAACTTGTCTTTATGATTTTTGATGTTGATATGATTGGTTTTACGCAGTGTTATTTTGCTTGAGTGGTGGCTCGCATGACAAGTAATTAACCTTTTACCCCTTGTTGGCTAACTTTTTTTTTGGGTTTCTGAATGTCAATATTTGTGATGTTGGTTTCTGTTAACTTTCAGGCAATCTTGGTGTTGAAGGGTTTCACAGGTTCATCATTATTTCGTCTGCCTATAAAATTTTATTTTCCTTTTGTAATTGCAATTGTCTGCGTATATGATGTTGGCCTGTTTTAGGTCTGGCGTATGAGTTTTTATGGTGTGTCCGGACTTGGGTTAGAGAATTTTTGGAGTATATTTGAGTGATTTTTCATCTGCTTACGTGGTATGTTATTCGATGTTGGAAGTGGTTTGATAAAGCAACAGCTTTATTGTCACTTGGATCTGTTATTTTCTAGTGTTTATGGTGCTTTCGTTGTTTGAATTTGTTCTCTTTATTTTCAGGCTGTATTTTAGTGGCTTTTGCGATATTTTTATAAGCAGGCCTTTGATGTTTCGGGTGTTTGAGGGAGCCATTTTAAATCTTACGTTGACCTGTTATCTCATTTTGTTCTAGCATTGGATTTTGTGCAAATTTCTTTCAGGCTCTTCTTTGAGGCTTTTCCTATTCTCTTTCTGGGTGGTCAACATTACTATCCAAGGCTTCGGTGTGTTTTTCTAGTGATTGATGTAGCTAGACTTTTGACGTTGGAGGGGTTTGAGATGGCATCTTCCTCCTTTCATTGACTTGTATTTTCCTTGTGTCCGCTATTCTGAGAATCTTATACCGTGGTTTAGCATTTGTACGTTCATCAATTTCAGGCTGTAGGTCTTTCAATTTGGTCGACATGTTTTTGGAATGTCTCAACTTCGGCCTTCGTTTCTGATTATAGCAAGCATTTGACCGTGGAGCAGAGTTGACTTGGCATAGTAATTCGTTGAAATAAATTCGTCTTTTGTTGTGCTTCTGTAGGCTGTGTTTGCATTGTTTTGGTTCATTTTATGTTGTCTTGCTTTGGGGTATTTTGTGAAATTTTCAGATTTCTTGCGCACACTGTTGCCCAAGATTGTTGGGATAACCTGTTAAAAGATCTGGACTCATCTAGTTTTCACGCTGCAGTTACAGATGTGCCTTCCATCTTGTCAAGTCCTTGCACAGTGTTAAGATATGTTGCTTTATTATAAGCTTGTAGTTCAAATATTTTGTTTCATGTTGCTTTATTGAACTTGTTCAAATATCTTGTTTAGTTTTAAATATCTTATATCTAAGCTGCTGTTTTTTTTCCTTGGTTGTTTATGTTTGAGACGAACTTCTTTGACCTTTATTGTTGTGGGCTTTTCCTCGATGTTTCCAGTGGCCTTTTTCTTTATGATTTTAAGGGTTGATGTAATTGGTTTTACTCAGTTTATTTGGTGTTGGAGTTTCTCTACTGAATATCCATATATGTGAAGTCGGTTTCTGTAAATGTGCAGGCTTTATTTTGTGAACCTGGTAGTTATGGTGTTGAAAGGTCTCACATGTGCAATGTGCTGTTGACTTGTACTGTTTATCCTTCAGTTGTATATAATATAGTTCATGTTTTTGATTTTGCTCAACTTTCAGCTGTTAGTCCTCTGGGGTTGTTCTGGGGGTTGCATTGGCACAAGCTTATTTCGTGAATCTAGACTTCATCACATTGCTGGGCTAGAAATAGGTTTTCTTCAGCTAATACTTCAAAGTTTCAGAATTTAGTTTCAGAATTTGTTTTCTTGCTTTTAGCTATTTCACTTTTTTTTTGGGGTCCTTTTATGAAGATGATGGTGTACAATAGTTTCAGGTTTCTATCTTGGAACTCGATCACTGTGAATTTATGGTTGTTTGAGGTTTGATCAGCTTTTTAATCCCTTTATTGCGGTGATATAGTGGTATTAACTCAATATGTTCAACAGTCTCTTCTGATTTTTAGGTCGCTTTAATTGGTTTTACACAGTTTTAGTTAATCTTTGGAGTGGTTTAAATCTTTTGATGGGTCACTAATTGTCCAGGTTTGTGATGTTAGTTCCTCTGAATTTTCAGGCTATTTTTTGTTTACATGGTGGTCATGGGGTTGAAGTATTTTACAGATCAAATATTATGTTCTCTGCTGTTACTGTTAGTCCTTCAGTTTTTTATGTTGTCTGCCGTTACTTTTTGTCCTTCAGTTTCTTTTTGTAATTGTAATTGATTCAAGAATTCACTCAACTTTCACCTATACTGCTCCTCTGCAATTTGTTTATAGGATGTGACTTGTTCTCAGGTTTGAAGGGTTTTATGGTGTGCTGGGACTTTGACATAATGTAGGACTGTTTGTCGGGAAAGGGTTTGATATTTCATCTTTAAGCTTGTTCTCAGGTATTTTCGTCTATTCGTGGTGTTTTTTAAGTTGTTTTTTACCTTCTACTTTCAGGTGGTACACGGAGGTATTTGGTATGTTTTTAAGTAAGCATCGACTCTCTCATCTGTTTTTATGGGGTACATGAAAGTAGAGCCTTAATGTTCGGGGTTTGACACATCTGCAGTTCTATCTTGATCTACGTCATTTTGTCCGTTCTGTTAAAGTATTTGATTTCGTGACGAATCTTTTGGGCTCTACTTGTAGGCTTTTTGCTATATTCCAACTTTGTAGGTGGTCGGCATTACTGTTGGTTCTAGTCTCATGTTGGAGAGTTAATTAAAGCTAGCCTTTGAAGTTGGAGATGGCTTGTTCATAATCACCTTGGCATATTTTGCTTGCATTCTTACTTATCCTAGCATTTGTACTTGGTTCCTTAAGTTCTGAATGTTGTTGTATCTGGTCTTTCAAGGTGGTCTAACATTTTTTTGGAAGATACCTTTCGACTGTCTGAGACGGCAGCCTTCCTTTCTTAAAGTTTATCAAAGCAGGCGTTGAACCTCAGAGGGGAGTTAACTTAGCTTTTATTTCTCTGAATAACTTTATAATTTCGTAGGCTCTGTTTATTAATTTTCCGGATCATATCACGGTGTCACTCAGTACTGTTTAGTCTTCAAGCTGCATTTACATGTCATCTATCTTCTCAGGTCTCGAGATTGGGTGTTGTCTTCTATTGTCAATTTTCTTGTTTCTTAGCTTATAGTAGTAGTCATCCGTGTCTGACATGAGCATCTTAATCCTTTTTTTGTTGCAAGGTAATTTGTATTTACTCAACATCTAGCGCCCTTTTTTCTTTATGATCCTTCATGTTGCTTTAATTGATTTCACACCACTTGTTTTTATGATTTTTCACATTTCTTTAATTTGTTTTACGCAGTTAAGTTATTTTGCTTTTTAGTGGTCACTCAAATGACTAGTAATTAACCTGACCCCTTGTCGACTAAATTGTCTTTTGGCGTTTCCAAACGTCCATATTTGTGATGTCTGTTTCTGTTAAATTTCAGGCTATCTTGGTGTTGAAGGGTTTCACAGGTTCAACATTATTTTGTCTGCCTATAAAAGTTCTTCAGTTTTCTATTGTAATTGCAATTGTCTGGCTGTAGGATGTTGCCTTAGGTATGGGGTATGAGTTGGTGTGTTCGGACTTGGTTTAGAGAATTTTTGGTGTATATTGGACTGATTGTTCATACGTTTATGAGGTGTTAATTTGATGTTTGAATTGGTTTGACATTGCAGCAGCTTTATTCTTTCTTGGATCTGTTATTTTGTGCACATTTCTTTCAGGATCTTCTTTGAGGCTTTCTTATTCTTTCGTTCTAGGTGGTCAACATTACTGTCCATGGCTTTAGGATGTTTTTCTAGGGATCAATATAGCTAGCCTTAAATCAGCTATTTTGAGAATTCTTTTACCGTGGCTTAGCATATGTACGTTGTTCATCAATTTCAGGAAGTTGGTCTTTCAATTTGGTTGAGATGTTTTTGGAAGATGTCTCTACTTTAGCCTTATTTTTGGATTAAAGTAAGCATTTGACGTCGGAGGGGAGTTGACTTGGCCTAGTCTTTTGTTGATATAACTCATCTCTTGTTGTACTTCTGTAGGCTGTGTTTGGACTGTTCTGTTTCATTTTATGGTGTCTTGCCTTGAGTCATTTCATGAAATTTCAGGTTTGTTACTGTTTGCCCAAGTTTGTTGGGATAACCTTTTAAAGATCTGTGACTCATCTAGTCTTCAAGCTGCGTTTACAGATGTGTTTTAAATCTCGTTGAGTCCTTGCTCGGTGGTTTAGATATGTTGCTTTAGTAAGCTTGTACTTCAAATATCGTGTTTAATTTCAAGTATCTTATTTCTTAGCTCCTTTTTTGGTTATCGTCCATGCTTGAGACAAACATCTTACTCCCTTTATTGTCGTGAGTTGGTATTTCTTTAGTGTGTCTAATGGCCTTTTTCTGTATGATTTTCAGGGTGCTGTAATTTGTTCTATGCAGTTTATTTGGTGTTGGAGTGTTTCTCTGCTGAATATCCATATTTGTGAAGTCAGTTTCTTTAAACATTCAAACTATTTTTTGTGAACTTGGTGGTTATGGTTTTTGAAAGGTTTCACATGTGCATTATGTTGTGCACCTCTACTGTTTATCTTTCAGTTGTATATTGGAATTGTAGTTCATGTTTGTGATTTTGATTAGCTTTCAGCTATTACTCTGGGATGTCGGCTTGTTCTGAGGGATTGCATTGGCACAAGCTTCTGTGGTATATCTAGACTTATTACGGTGTTTAACTTAAACCAGTAGAGAATTTATGGGGTATATTAGACTGATTTTGTAACTGCTTCTATGGTGATTTGAGGTTGGAAAGGGATCAATATTCCATCTTTATTCGTGCCTCGAACTGTAGGTTTTCATGGTGTTAGATACAAGTGTTCAGACTTTTGCTTTACTCTCGGGCTGTATTTTAAGGTCTTCGGGATAATTTTCCTTGAGGGTGGTGCTCTCTCTAAAAGTAATGGCCGATTATCGTTTGCTTGTGGAGTGCATTAAAGTAGCAATCTTTGAAGCTTGGATTTTTGACATAACATTTGCTTTCTTTGCCTTTACTTTTTATCTCATTTTGTTTTGGTTCTACGTCGAGGCTTTTGGTATATTCATACTTTTTAGGTGTTGGTCTTACTGTTCAAGGCTGCAGTCTATTCTAGAGGGAGCATTAAAGATGGCTTTTGAAGTTGGAAGGGGTTTGAGATGGCTCCCTTAGACTTATTTTTTCCTTTTGTACTTCGTACTTCGAAGACTCCTTTTTTTTCCTTTTGTACTTCGTACTTCGAAGACTCCTTGTATATTGTGTCTTAGCATTTGTGTTTGTACTGTTAATTTCAGGTTGGTGGTTCAATGTTGTCAACATATCTCTCGACGGTTCAAGACTTGGTCTTCTTCTCTTGTGAAAGCATTTGACCTTCGGTAGCCTAGTATTGCCTTGAATTAATTATTTTACATTATATTTCTGCAAGCTCTTTTTTTTTTTTTTTGGTTGGCCGGGGAGGGGGGTTGAGATTAGTTTTGTGGTTTGACTTATTTCTTCCTTAACTACTTTTGAGATTCTTTTATATGGTGTCTTAGCATGCGTTTGGTTTGTTAATTTCAGGAGGTTGGTTCAATGCGGTCAATATATGTCTTTCGACTGTCTGAGACTTGGTCCTCTTTTTCTTATAAAGCAAGCGTTTTGACCTTTGAGGGGATTTTATTTGTCCTAGTATTTCCGTGAAATAATTATTTTTAAATTTCTGCAGGCTTTATTTGGATTAGTTTACTGGTTGATTTTATGGTGTAAATTTCAGGTCTCTATTGTGCATTCTCGCCCAAGATTTTTATGATTACCTTAAAGATCAGGACTTCTATAGTCTTCAAGCTGTATTTATTGATGTCTTCCATTTTCTCGAGTCAATACTATTGGTTAAGTCTTGTAGTTCAATTTTTCATTTTTATTTCTTAGCTTATATTTGTAGTTGTCTGTGTTGTGACCTCTATGCTTGACATACATCTTAATACATTTCCTCCATATGTTCAGTAGTCTTTTTCTTTTGTAATTGCAATTCATATTCTTAATTTCTTTCTACTTTTAGGTATTACTCCTAGAAATGGTTTGTAGGATTTAGGCCTATGGCATGAGTTCTTATGGTGAGTCAGGACTTGGACATAATATCCAACTTAGACGAGACTATTTCTAGAGTACGTTGGACTGATTTTTCATCTGCTTACGTGGTGATTTGATTTTGGGACTATCCTTGATATTGCAGCTCTTTCCTTACACTGATATGTCATTTTCAGGCCATGTATTTTCGAGGTTTTTGGGATATTTTCCTTGAGGTTTGGGTGGCTAATTCAAAGTAAACAGTAAACGTTGGCCGTCGCCGTCTATGATCTCATTTTGGGTAGGCCTTTGATGTTTGGGTGTTTAACATAGCTTTGTCGATCCTACCTTGATCTATTATCTCATTTTATTCATTGAGTTCAAGCATCGGCTTTCGTGCGCATTTCTTTTAGGTTGTCCTTTGAGGCTTTTTGTACTCTCTCTTGCCAAGTGGTAGACACAACTATCCAAGGCTTTGGTAATTGGTATGTTTTTTGTGTGCATTATTGCTAGCCTTTGACGTTGGAGGGGTTTGAGATGGCTTCCTTCTTCTTACCTTAGATTAATGTTTTCCTTGTGTTCGTACTTTTGAGAATTCTTGCATACTATGGCTTAGTGTTTATATGTGGTTTGGTAAATTCAGGCTGCTGGTCAATCTGGTCTTTCAATGTGGTAGACCTGTTTTTGGAAGACATCTTGGGCTATTGAGGCATTTGGAATATCATTTCTTTCAAGGAAGGGTTCAGCTTGTCCAAGGGTTCATCTTGGGCTTTGAATCCTGGTTGGAATTCAAATCTTATTTTTTTCGTTTTTAAATAAATTAGTCAGATTCAATGAACATGAGTGTATGAGAATTGTTTGGATTTAAATATTAGATTATCTTACAGGTGGGTACTAACCTAGTTGGGATGTACCTGTAAAGTAATGGTGTTTCGTCTTTTCTAAAAAATTCATTCAAAAGAAATTTTCTGTCTGAATTTGGTGCTTTCGAGACATGTTCGAAGACAATATTGTGAAAAATTCACATTAATGAGCCATAGCAAATGTTTCAGATTCACTATAGTTCAGGAAACTTAATGTTTGGGGAATGACAAAATTTTTATAATTAGTCATTAGCTAAAATATTGAGTCACAAATAATGTGATAATTGTGTAATATAGGGTTAATTAAAAAAATGTGACGTATTAAAGTTACATTAGACAAAAGAAGGCTTTGACATTCTAAGACAAGTGTCAATTTATGATGCCACGTCATCTTGCCACTATGCCATTTGTCATATTACCATTGGACTCTTTTATATATAGGTGTCAATCTCTACTTGTAACACCACATAAGCCACTTGTTAGAACCCTAACAATCAATTTGAGTGCTAAAGACACCTATTGTGCTTAGATGTCAAATTATGATGAGTTTGTGAGATCTTCTTCACCTCTTCACCAGTTGCAACATGCCTATATATAGGCTTGTCCCTTTGTATCAAATAACAAGCAGCCCACAAGTTCATTAAATACTAATTCCCTCGTCTTTTTTTTAGTTTCTACGGTGCGCTCATTATCGCTCTTAGTTTTGCTGTGCATTATATCTTGCTTCTATTCTCTCTTCTTTTGTTCATAGCTCTTACATCTATATCCTATAATCATCTCCATCTACTCATGCTCCAACTTTGATAAATTCACTTCATCAATTCTCCAAGTCTTGAACCCTGTGGTCTCGGTTCTACAATTCTCGTTTTGTGCATGCATCAAAAGTATAATAGCGAAAAGTGATCTTTGACCATTCTCTTCATTTGATAATTCACGTCTTCTTTTGTTTTTTTCGTGACCCAAGGCCATGCCTTGGTCTAATTATAAGCCTTGATTATTTATTTTCCTCTTTCTTTGGTCACATATTTCTACCAAATCATATTATCATTCTTTCTTCTAATTTATTGTAAACCGTGGCCTTCATTACCATTTTCATGTCATTTAGCCTCACAAACTGTCTTCATTTGATACTAAATTCAACTAGTAGTTATTCTTCCCTCTGTCATCATTATTTTATTCGTACTTTGCATAAGATTTGATCAACAAGTCTTCTTACTCTTCTTGCACGCATACAGTGGCTTAGAGCTCCACATACACGCATTTATATTATCATTTTATCATTACGATCCTGAGTATTTTTGCTCTGCATTATTATTATCATTATTATAGTCACATCTTGCATATTATAAGCGATCCTTGAGCACTGAGTTATTCTTCACAGATCTCGTACTTGACCTACAACACAAGTTCAATGTGGTGTGTTATCTCTCTCTCTCTCTCTCTCTCTCTCTCTCTCGATATATATATATATATCTATCTTGTATATCTGCGATTCGGCGGATAATTTGTATTGCTGTTCTAAGTACAATCAATTACTACGCTTCTCATTCTATGTAAAGTAATCTGCATTGTTGCCTTGAGTGCGATAGGTTACTTTGCTCTCTTTTTAATTATTGTGCGCATTTATTTAGTGATATATGTTGTTTTCTTTTGTAATCGGTCATATCGCTTTATTTAAATTTCAGCACTTTAATTTCAGTTATTATTATTTCTGATGATATGGCTAGGTTTATCGTTTCGTAATTATAACCCCTCTAATTAATTAAAACTGACATATAGACAGTATCGCCTTTGTCAGTTTCTATTTATTTTTTTGCACTTTATTTCTGTTGCTAACTTCTAGTTGACACTATGGTCGATTTATTTGCTCAGTCAAATAGTAATATTTAATTCTTCGTCTATTTATTTATTATATTATTATATTATTTTTAGTTTTCAGTTGACAATATGATCGGTTTACTCGCCTCCGTCGACTTTTAATATTATTTTATTCTTATTTATCCCTAAGTGAGTCAATCCTTACAACTGTCAATTTTGTCGAAATACGTAAGAACAACTATTCTCATTGCGATTTATGATGACCTTTTATGTTGTGCATTCTAATAGTCTAATCCAATTATCTTCTGTGTTGTTTTAATTAAGTACAATCTATACTAATTAATCTAGAGCACAAATTTGACCCCGAACAGCTTTAAAAGGGGACATTATAGATTCTGAGGCGCATGTTTTCAGAATTACCAATACTTGGGGCTTGGTAGTTTTCTTTTAAAGCCTAGTTTAAAACAAATGAGTGAAATTAATTCATGGACTTTATATTCATAGGAATAAGAGTTTTATTGACTCAACTTATTTTCACTAAAATAATTAGATTTTCCCCAAAGATACTAAAGAATAATTTCTTCGGTAGGCGAGAGAGTCCTTGATATGAAGATAACGTTTTGAGGGTTAAAATAAAAAAAAACCAAGTATTTATTTTCCGATGAAGCTTGTAAAACTCCTGTTTATTTTTATTTATTTTCAAAAATAAAAATTCACGGCTTTGGATTTTTTGCTCGTGACATTTGTGGTGGAGGATTAGTATCCTTTGGGTTAATTTATAGTTCTCATTCGCTTTTTGATTATTTGGTGGTAGACTAGTGGATAAAAGTTCTTTGTTTGAAGTGTTCCCGTTCCTGCTGACTTGGAGAACGTGTCCATTAGTGATGTTAGAGGTTAGAACCACCACTGGTCTATTGTACACTTCAACTGGCATAACAGCATTCATGGGCGTGTTGTCTGCAGATTTTGGTGGTCTTATTGGGATATTTGATATTCTCTGCAATTCACTCACTATTGACCGCTTCTGTATGGTTTTGATGCACATATATGCAATGCTAGACAACGCTGTCTATTTAGTGTGGTTTCTTGATGTTCCATACACGTGGCTCTTTGTTTTGTTCTTGGTGACGAGGATGCAGTGTGCTAAAACTTATTCTTGAAATATTTGTTTAATATGATCGACTACTTTGACCTCTTCTTGGTTTTCCTTGGATATGCGTGTTTAAAGGACGCATTTTGTGCTGCTATATCCTTGTTTACCTCATATTGGGTTCGTTTTTTTGGGGTCTGGAGGTTATGATAATTACAGTGGCTATGAATAAGATTAAAGACACTAATGGTCATGCGGAGTACACTTCCTAAGCTTTATATATGTCGCAGTCCGTCCTTGGCTGATGGTGTGATATTCCGTCTTTTTGGTTATCTATCATTGAATCCATATGATCATTGAGTATTGTCTTTGTCGTGCATTCTTGATACCTGGAGTCATTATGTTTCTGTTAGCACTTATTGTATCTATGTCAATACTCTTGTACTAATTCAGTTTCAGTTTCCCTTTGTAAATTTCCAAAACAAAGTAACGATAATTTCGTACTTCCAAGTATCAGTCCAATGCATGTAGTTTTGTGTATTAAATATGCTATACTGTGCTCTTTTGTTTTTATCTATGTTTATTTCGAGTCTCAGGTTTTTAAGAATGTGAATTCGAATTCCAAAATTATATCTTGATATAATGCAGTTAATGATCAAGTTTTTAGTTTTCTTTGTTATGCATTTAGGGTTGGCATAAATGAGAATAAAGTTTTTTCAAGCATAGTGATGTTTCATCAATTCTCTGGTGAGTTTGTTTTATTTGATTTCGTTTAAACAGGTCAAATACTTTAATGCTGTTTTTTTTTTTTTTTTTTAAAGAAAAGAACTTTGGTTTATACCTTTTCTTTTAATTGGTTTTGGTGAATAGATATTTGATTGAAACTAAATCTAGTAGTACATGGGAGGGAGAGGATGGTAGGTTATCTGAACTTTTAATCTAGATTTTTCTCCGTACTAAAAAAAAAAAAAATGATTGATCGATACTTATTATGATATTACAGATCTCTACTATTTCACACTGATTAGTTACACCTGTGCCAATTGGGGGATGGCTAGCTGTGAGTAAGACTTCATTTTATTAAATGTGTTATGAAAGGTCTTTAAAGGCGTATTATATATATATATATATATATATATATATATATATATATATATTTTTTTTTTTTCTCGTTAAAGGCGTATATCTACACAAGCTGCCATGTTGATCTGATGGGGTTACGTGGTTTCAAGTTGGTTGAAAGTTTTTGAGTTCACAAATAATCTTAATCTTGATCTTATTCCATTTATTTAGTATACTTGGATTTTTTTTTTCCGAGAAACAACAAATATTAGAAAACTTGTAAAATAACTGACAAAGAAGAAACCTCCAAAAATACAATTGCACTCGTAAAGTATTAATTAATTATATTGTTTTTATACTAACCAATGATTTATAGTTAAAAATCCTCTATTTTTGCACGTAACGCCCAAAAACTAATTTCGTGAAAAAATAAAGAGATAGTATCACTTTTATATTTTGTATTTTGATATTTTGTTGGTCAATATTGACTTTTAGATTTAAAATCTGTTACAAATTTATATCAAGATACTAATTTAGAGCAGTTAATTTACGAAGATGATTTTATAATCTTACTTTCAGATAAGTTTTTATATAGTTTATTTTCAATTTTTTAAATGACATCTTGGTAGATTAACTGCTCTAAATTGATATCAGGGTATAAATTTGTAACAGATTTCAAATTAAAAGGTCAATATTGATAATAACCAAAACACATATATAATTTGAACAAAATGTCAAAATACAAAGTGTAAAGTGATATTAACCTGTTAATCAATTCATATAACTAAGCTAACATCAAAAGTTCACGCGGGTGGTTATTATGATATATGAGTGAGTGATATTCTCATAGATACGAATTCTTTTGTTTTAAATATATGTATACATAATATATATATATATATATGACGTATATGGGCAAGGATGTAGTCCCGCTGACGGGACCAGTCTTGTTCATGTTTTGACCAAAACAGATCATGTTCTGTCCAATATAGATTGGTTAAATTATGACCTGTACTAGCCAAAATATGAACGGGACCAGTCCTCTCTAAGGGGACTACATCTATGGCCGACATATATATATATACACATATATACGTGTAGATTTTATTCTACTTCAGACATGCACTAATGCTATTTGTTGTAGTTGACTATGTTTAGATATTTTTCGATCAATCACATATTCAAAATAACTTTATATCAAATTAACATTTTGAACTTATTATATACTTAAATTTTCCTTATAACTAATTGCATGTTTCGACTTTTTCGTATTCACATTTTAGTGATTTTATGGTACCCTTAGAAACGTGGTATTTTATGTGCTTGTATTTTATAACTTGGTTACGTTTAGTTTATAGCTACTTCTCCCCTTTTATTTTCTCTGTATCTCTATAATTTTCTAATCTAACTTTATATTTGTTTGGGAGGCTAACATTTTATTCTATTGTAGGGAATAAGAACTACATTTAGGCTTGATCCGTGCAAAAAGTATGTAGGCAACACTTATGAGTGCAGCCNATTGGAAAGATTTTGATTTAACAAGTGAACATTGTTATGTTGAATTGATATTCTAATAAGTTGTTTACACTTGCTGTCATAGTTTGTGTTTTACATTAGTAGTTTTCTCCATCTGGTGCTGTAAGATTTCTGAGTATTGGTTGTTCTTTGAGGTGAGGCAACGAGGATTTCTTCGGATGTCTAAATGTTATTGTTTATTTCATGACTTTAGGCCCAAATATTGTGCAACTCAGAAGTCATATAAGGGGTGTTGGTCTTTATTCAATTTCAGGTTTCTGTCCTATGGACTTTCATCATAAGACTTGAAATTCGACCATTGGGTGTGGTTTTTAATTTTGGAGTTGGGTTGATTGGGTTACGCTTACTATCTAAATCCACATGCTTGGTGTTTAGATTCTCTTAATTCAGGGAATTCATGTGGTTAGAAGAAGGTTTCACACGTCTACTCTCTTTGTTATACTGGTTATTTTTTTTTTCCCGCTTCATTTTAAAAGGATGATGTTGTATATCAGCTTCAGGTTCTTATGTTGTGAACTCGATCACTGTAGATTTTCAGGGTTTGGCACAAACTTCATTATCCCTTTATGGTGGTGAGATAGTTGAGTATTTTTTCAATATGTTCAATGGTCTTCCCTGCACGATATTCAGGTTGCTTTAATTGGTTATACATAGATTAATAGTTACTTGAATTTGGAGTGGTTGAATAACGTTTTGTTAAATTGTTTTGTTGGGTCCTTATCCGTATTTGTGATGTTACTTTCTCTGAATTTTCAAGCTATTTTTTGTGAATCTGGTGGTCCCTGGGTTGTTGGTGGCCGACTTAATTTGGAAGGAAAATGGAACAAAGCTTTTATAAAAGAATATTTTCTTGAAATGGATGCTAGTCTTATTTTTAGCTTACCTTTAAGTGTCACCAAGAAAGCTGATTCTTTAATAAATCCACATGCTTGATGTTTAGATTCTCTTAATTCAAGAAATTCATGTGGTTAGATGAAGGTTTCACACGTTTACTCTCTTTGTTATACCGATCCTTCCCCCCGCCCCCCCTCCCCCCCTTCATTTTAAAATGATGATGTTGTACATCAGCTTCAGGTTCTTATGTTGTGAACTCGATCATTGTAGATTTTTAGGGTTTGGAACAAACTTCGTAATCCCTTAATGGTGGTGAGATAGTCGGGTATTTTTTCAATATGTTCAACAGTCTTCCCTGCACGATATTCAGTTTGCTTTAATTGGTTATACCTATATTAATTTGTTACTTGAATTTGGAGTGTTTGGATAACCTTTTGTTAAATTGTTTTGTTGGGCCTTGTCCATATTTGTGATGTTAGTTTCTCTGAATTTTCAAGCTATTTTTTGTGAATTTGGTAGTCCCTGGGTTATTGGTGGCTGACTTAATTACGGGGAGGGGAAATGGAATGAAGCTTTTATAAAAGAATGTTTTCTTGAAATGGATGCTAGCCTTATTCTTAGCTTACTTTTAAGTGTCACCAAGCAAGCTGATTCTTTAGTTTTGCATTTTGATAAGTATGGACACTACTCAGTTAAGAGTGGGTATAAGACTACTATGAGGTTCAGTGAGTTGCAAGGACCTTCATGTTCAAAGCAGAGTAATGGTTGGTGGGAGAGATTTTGGAAACTACAATCGGCTAATAAAATCAAAGTTTTTATTTGGCGAGCTTGTAGAAATATAGTACCAACGCATGGCAACTTGTACAAAAGGGAAACCTCAGGTTTCTTCTTGTCCAATAAAAATGAAATGGAAATTTGCCACATGCGATGGTCGATTGCCCTGCTGCACATTATTCCAAATCCTTCATGATGAAATGGAATCGAAATATGTAAAAATGAAATGGAAATAGCTTCAAATCCTTCGTGATGAAGTTATATATCTTCAGCAATTTCATGAGTTCCTGTGATTACATTATTCCAAATTTTGTTTCATAAAAACTCATTCCCAAAATGAGGCCGGACATTCTTCTCTATATTTGAAGATGGTTATCCTTCACGAATGTGCACGAGCGTACAAGTTACACACCACCACACTCATATGTCGATTCTCATTTTTCACACGTTGTTTGTGCTCACCTATAATGGCGGCCACACTTACGTGTCAATTCGCATTTTTTACTCATCATTTGCGCTCACCTTCTATTGCGGCCACACTCACGTCTCGTTCATTCTCATTTCTCACATGTCGTTTGTTCTCATGTTCCGTGGCGGACATGCTCATGTGTCATTTCACTTTTCTTCACACATTGTTTGTGTTTACCTTCTATGGTGGCCACACTCATGTGTCGTTTATTTTCACTTTCTCTTTGTTCCAATGATTTTTTCTATCGTTGGGTCTAATTCTTTTTTACGTTGAAAATAGCCAAGTCGGTATCTATTTTAGAAAGTCCATTTTCTTGGTAAAGTTAACAATATTATGCTTCTTCATAAATTTGCATATTATTCACTAAAAATTCTTAGCCTTGTTAACATTATGCTGTGCATGAATCAGAGACCATTAATATTCTCGTTCATGCATTCGCTATGAATTCTAGTTTCGGTATCTAAATTTCCAAATTATTAATAGTATTTACTTAAATTCATTAATTAATAGATATCTTTATATGTATAATTGTAAATAAACTCCCATTTATTTTATTTTTTTAAGATATTGACCATACATGAAATTTATATTTTGATCAAAGAAAGTAGTGCCACACTTTAGGGTTTAATTATTTAAAATTCTTATTCCACACTTAGTACTGTATTCTTTGTTTAGTTGGCATGTTTTCCTTTGTCTTCATGTGAGGATAATTTATATGGAATTATTTGCAAGTTTTTTCTATTTCGTTTAAAATTCTACATTCGGTAGTTTAATTTCTATGCTTGAAATTGTATTAGAAATTATCGTATTTACATGACGTTACATACTTAGTGACCAAAAGAGTCTATTATTGATTAAACACTAGGCACGTCAACTATACTTTGAGTGAAGAACGTTTCACGAAAAAACACATAAAAGCTCAAAATCTAGGTAAGTAATGGCACACTTGCAATGTAAAAAGATTCTCTGTTTCTGTGAATCTGTAGATATGTGTACATGTGAAATCTGTGGATATGTGTAAAAAAAATTCCGTCTTTGTGAATCTATAAAAAAATTCGCTATTTGTGCTTTGTATGAGACATGAATACGTGATGTATTTATATTTCCTGACAAGTATTGGTGAATAGGGTATAGTGGACCAATGCCCAAATATATGATATGGTTCATTCGGGAATACTCTGGTCTTTTCGGGGACACTATGATTCCCTTAGGAACACTTTGATAGTGGTATGGGGTAGACCTCTACTGTACATAGAGGAGATTCTCTGGGGCTCGAGACCTCCACACGACGGCTCATGCTCTGTTATATGATCTCTGAATAGCTCAGTATGCAATTTACAGTCTTGTCAGGCAATATAATATACACAGAGATCCCAACCATATAAGTGAGTATTTGTCCTATGTCATATGCACTTAACATCTGCATACGTTACTTACTGAGTTTCATACTTACAGATATTTTTACATTGCAAAGGTACTACAAATATTTAAGATCGAAAGAGGAGCGCCGACTTTTTGGCCAAAGCTTGTGTGTATAGGCATTTTGACGTTGTGGTTTTTTGACAGAGAGAATTTTATATTTGTTTTGTTCATATATATTACAAAGTGACAATATGAAAGCTCCACTATGTATACTGAGTAAAAATTTAGAAATCACACAATATAATTTCACCCATGTCTAAATTTAAAGCATGAGAGTTTTTTTATTTAAGTTCAACCCATTCAATGTTACAAAAATAACCTCTTAATTATAATCCTTTGGTACAAAAGAAAACTCATTGATTCCAATTATAATGACATTAATTATTAATATAATTTATGAAAAAATTTGGGTGATTTTGAATTATTGTTGCACTCAATTGAATTAATCGAGTTGCCTATATACCCCGTTAAGGAATTAAGCCACTTGCATCTCTAAGAGTTTTGAATTGAAAATTAGAAAATTCCACTAAATGACCATGTAGAGGCATTTATAGCAACATTTTAGAATTTATGAATTCCGGTAGATGACCATGTCGTAGAATTAAGAAAATTTCGGGATTTGGCTCAGAACAAATTCCTAGGCATTGTATTTACATTTAGAGGTGAATGACTTTCTTAAATTTTGGGAAAGTTCAATTCATATTGAAATTTATGACTGCACTTACCTTTTAATACTAAGTTGTCTATGTATTCTTTGGAGGAATCAAATCAATGTAGTTTAAAATATTTTTGTGATTTGGAGAATTTGAGGTGAATGAGCTCATTGGTATTTTAAAACAATGTTTTAATTCAAAAATTTATCACTGGTATGATTGTGTTGGTTCCAATAATAAATAATATGAATTACGCCATTTCTATCACTTGTTAGGCCAAAAGTCCATTCATTGGCAACAAATAAGACTTTATGCCAAAAGTAAGTGAATGGACCACTGTTTATGGGCTAAGATATCTTGAGGAAACCTATTCACTAGCTATTAAAACTAGGGCTTTGGATACTTGTACCTATTTTTCAAAAAAAGTTACCAAATTTAGAACCTTTTAAAAATAATAAAAATCATGTACTACCTTTTAGAGCATTATTCTAAATACTTTGGGGGCTAGAAAATATGGTGGCATTTTAGTAAAAAAGCTATCTATTTTTTTTTATAAGAAACCACAAAAGTTTCTTGGAAACCAGTTTAGTTTCCTTTTAGTAGAATATCCTATACGTAAGTAAATCACATGAAACTATAAAAGTTTCTTAAAAACCAGTTTAGTTTTCCTTTAGCGGAGCATTATGTAAGTAAATTACAAAAAACCATAAAGATTTCTAAGAACCCAATTTGGTTTTCTTTTAGCAGAATATCATGTATATAAGTAAATTATAGAAAACCACAAAGATTTCTAGGAAACTAATTTGGTTTCATTTTAGTAGTATGCCTTGTATGTAAGTAAATCACAGGAAACCGTAAAAGTTTTCAGAAAACCAGTTTAGTTCTCTTTTAGCAAGATGCCCTATAGCTATGTAAATCACAAGAAACCATGAAGGTAATTGATTTACATATAGTAGAAAGCCTTGCAGCTAAGTAAATCACAGGAAACCACAAAAATTTTCAAGAAACCAGTTTCATTTTTTTTAAACAGAATACCTTGTATGTAAGTAAATCATAGAAAACTACAAAGGTTTCTTAGAAACTAGTTTGGTTTTCTTATAGTAGAATACCTTGTATATAAGTAAACTGACAAGAAATTCTAGAAGTCTAAGGGTAAAAACTTTCTTGGTAGGCAATATTAAGTTTCTATACAGATGTTTCATTTATTTTACATCCAAAAGGAATAAATAGAGGAAAGAGATAGAAAACAAATAAATTGACGGTGAATGTTACTGAATAAAAAAAAGAATTTAAAAAGAGAAAATGAAAAAAAATAAAAATACTACTTTTAATGGTTTCTTTATAATGAGAAAAATTCATTCAAATTACCAAAATAAAGGTTCAAAAATCCTTAATCCTTCATTGATTCGTAATATGAATAAATAAAGGTAAATAAAGAATTACATTGCATTTGAAACTTTCCAATGACAGATTTAAACAAAAACATAATATAAGAGAACCAATCCAACAGGTCTTTTTTTTTTTTACTTATATATAGGTATCGTATTGGCCAATGAAAATTTATCATGCGTATTTTTTTATAATAAAAAGTAAGATAGAGAAATAGCATTAATGATGCACGTCTTTTCATACACCTCATTATAACCGTTAGATTATTATTAGATGATAATCTAACGGCTAAAAAAAAATTACCTACATATAAGTAAAAAAAATACTTATTGAATTATCAACCTATAAATTATATCTATATATACAAATGAGAGACAAGAAAAAGGGAGAAGAAAGTGTACTTACCTAATTGGAAAGGTCGAGAAATGAAATTAATGGAAATGAAAAATAGAAAGATTGATGGGCTTAATGGGGTTGAGTCACCGTCACTAGTACTGACCAAGACACCTACTTGGAAGGGCTTGATTATTTGAACTCGACTCTGATCTAGAATTTGAAACACCTACTTGGAAGGGCTTGATTATTTGAACTCGACTCTGATCTAGAATTTGAAATACCTACTTGGAAGGGCTTGATTATTTGAACTCGACTCTGATCTAGAATTTGAACACCCAGCCGCAAAAACTCAACTGAGTTTTGGAGTAACAACTTGGCTTGGATCTCAACCAGTCTAGATAGGGTCTCTCATAGGTAAAAACAAATAGGATGAGCCTCGAAGTAGGAGCCTTTGTGATAAAACTGGTTATGAAAAAGGGAGGAAGAAAAAAATGCAAGGGGTTAAAGTTTGAACAAATATGGTACTTTTCTAGAAAAACACCGTACAAAAATATCTAACACTATAGACTTCGTATTGTTGGCAATATTTTTCAGAAAGTCGTACGAGATATCTTATTCCCTTAAAGCTTTATGCCACAAATCAACTTATGGCCCATCTCTTGTAAAATTTTAAAAACCCCTTTATCAACATATACTTTCTAGGATATGTTTAATTCAAGAATCCAAAAAAATATGGAATCTGTTATGGATTTTGATCTCCTAATCCAACTTAAATATTCTTGAGGGTAGCTTCAGCTTTGAATTATTTTCAAATTGTTGTTTGGTTTAGAATTTGAACTTGAGGTAGAGTACAAGTATACTTGAGACTTAGTGTTTATATAAGTCAAATTTATGCTTTAGGAATTTATTTGATAAAATCAAGAGAGTGAGGAATCAGAGTGAAATTCTCTAATTGAAAGAGTAATCCAGTTTTCCTTTCTTTCATAGCCGAATGATACTTTCTTAAAGAAAAAATCAAACAAATTTAGGAATTTTGTTTGATTTGGTCTTGCATTCTTTGAAAGAGGAGAATAATAGTCAACGTACAAAAAGGTTAATTTAATATCCCTTCTGGCCCCATAAACCACATACTTGATGCTCCAACATTTGGTAAGTACCGATTTTTGCTCTTTCATTTGTTGCATTTTATCAATTTATCCATAAAATGATTTCATTGCCCTGAATCGCCACTCATAAGTTCCTTTGATTATTTATTCATTTGGTCATTTCACGTTTTAAGCACATACATAATCTAAGTTATACCAGATATTTAGCTTTCGACCAAATAGACTTAAGGTGATGATTTTGGGTTCTGGTATATTGGGCCTTAAGAAATGGTTTTACTGTTCTAATACCGTAAAATCATGTATATTTTAAACTTCATTTAGGGCAGAGTCAAGGGGATTTAATATAGTAAAATCCCAGATTTTAAATGATTTACATCTTAAGACTAAAACCCAAATTTTCTTCTGAAGAAATTTCAGGAGTATAGTGATCCATTGAATAGAGATCCCCTCTTTTGTGGAATATGATCCCCTCTTATGGTGCAGTAGCTATCTCAAGGTACCCTTTTCTATTGAATCTTAATGTCTGTCAAGCATTTATGGAACTTTGGGGACCTTTAGCTAATACTTTCCATCATAGTGATGGTGAGATGGGAATTTCATTATATGACTTGAAAGTCACTGGGGGTTTACCTATTTTAGGGATACCTTATGAAGAATTCACTCTCTTAAATAAGAAGTTGGTAAAGGAAGCTTTACATTGTCATGTTGCTGTGGAGCTTCTAAGGACTGATGCTTAGATTTGTGACTATGCATCTTGTACAAAAGTCTCTTAGGGACAATAGGTTGAATATTTTTACAGAAGGCCAAAAGTTTTTGAAGGTTTAAAAGGAGGTTCGAAACCTCCAAGGAAGATTTGTAAGGAATCTGACCTTCGTTCTCTACCTTTAAATGTCTCCAAGGAGTGTGTTCTTGCAATATTTTTAGCTTTATAGATGAGCCGCTTTGTTTTCCCTTATCAGGGTATGAGGTAAGGCCAAAAATGTTTTATATGGCTTTGTTGATGGCACAAGGGCTCAAAGTTTCACTTGCACCTTCGGTTTTGGGTCAGATTTATTGTGCTTTGAGTATTTCAGCTACCCACCCTCAAAAATAGGGAGTCAACCAAGGTTTTTTGTCTATACATTATGTAATAGGTTGGTTTGTTGAGCATTTTCACAAGATTTATAGTGGTTGAGTTTCTAATATTGATCTCCCTTTTTTGAGTAAATATGTCGGTGTTCCAACAGAGAAGAAGAGTTTAAGTGGAGAAGGCGCATTTTCAAAGAAGAAGATTATATTATTCATCAACTATACTCTTGCCCTACAGAAGAAGACTCTGATTTTCTGGACAATGGTGAACTTTCTAATGAGAGATTTGAATTGGTAGTCTTTATGCCCTCCCTCTCTGTTACCAGTGAGAATTGATAAGTATTTATTTGTGGAACCTTATTATCCCTTTAGATTTGCTCGCCAATTTTGTTTTGATCAATGTATGCCCTCTAGTAAGCTTCACTTTAATTTTTCGTAAAGAGTAAATCTACTATGGGCTATTTGTTCACTCTTGCAGAAGGAGCTGTAAGCTAGGTTTCGAAACTGCAAACTATTGTGACTTTATCTACAACAGAAGCATAATGCATGGCGGCTACACAAGCTTGCAAAGAGGCTATTTGGGTTCAAAGGTTATTGGAGGTGCTCGGGCACAAATAAGAGAAGATTCTTTTATTTTGTGACAATTAGAGTAC
The DNA here is from genome assembly GCA_002914845.1 of Trema orientale. Taxonomy (NCBI): domain Eukaryota; kingdom Viridiplantae; phylum Streptophyta; class Magnoliopsida; order Rosales; family Cannabaceae; genus Trema; species Trema orientale. Next base: position 24,840 of record JXTC01000797.1, read on the forward strand.
CTTGCACATTACAAGAAATCCAGCCTTTCATTTCAGGACGAAGCACATAGGTATTCAATATCACTTTATTCGAGAAGTAGTAGAAGATGAAAGTGTGGACATGAAAAAGATTCACACCAAAGAGAACCTAGCAGATGCTTTAACTAAACCAATTAACACTGACAAGTTCCAATAATGTAGATCCACATATGGTCTAGCAGATACGTAAGCAGGATGAAAAATTGATAAGCGAAGAAAAGAGAGATTTATCAAGTAAAGACATGATTAAAATCAACGTCTTCAAGTAGGAGAATATAGTCAATATATGCGGCTAGCAGCCACATTTATTCAACAATTGTGGCATATCATGCCGCAGCCCATGTGAAGAAAAAGGGGGGGAAGGGGGGGGGGGGAAGAGAGGAAATGGGGATATATTGATCAGAGGATCAGTGAGGGGTTCACTTATAAATACCCTTCATCTTAACCTTATTTTGCATCTCATTCCAAAAATATTTCTTCTCCCCTTAAGAGAGAGTTTAAGCCTAGAAATTCCTCTTAAGTATCCCACTTTAGTTTTCTCCTAATTTTTTTTAGGGAGAGTATTTTGTCCTATTTCAAGAGTGAGAAGTTCATTTATACTCTCCTTGTATTTAGAGACAAGTAAATTGTAATCTCCTTTTCATAGTGAAATTCTTCAAAGTTGTGTCCGTGGATGTAGCCTAAATTAGATGAATCACGTTAAATCTTTTGTGTGCCTTATTTTTTTCATTTTACCCAAATTTCCTCAAATCGTATTTTAGTTGTGTATTATCGCTTCTGCAAAGCTAATCTCCTAATATTTCTTATCTTTTCCCTGTCTAAACTGTTTAATTTGTTTTTCTCAGAATGAAAACTTACAACTTAAATACCCTTTTATATATGAATTTTGTATTACTTGTATATTTATAATTACTTTGGGCATTTTTTTTTATGGTTACTTTTGCGTAGTTTATGTTTTGACATGCATACTTTTTTTTTTTTGCTTTTTTTTCATTTTTTATTCTTTACTGAAATTATTATAAGACACTCTTTTTAATAAACATTTTTACTTAAATGATCATTGTAGACATGAATTTAAATATATAATATATTTTTCTTTTTGTCTCTAAAAGATCATTATGTGTTTATGTTTTTCTTTATGATTTTTTTTTTTCAAAATACTAATCAGGTTTAGGTCCTAATTGCTTCACCGTTTTTTTAGTTTGTCATATTTTTACATATCATCTTTTTTTATTGGTCTCTTACTCGCTTTCTTTTCTTTTTTTTTTTTTTTGAAATGACTTGCTCGCTTTCTTTTAAAAATGCATGCTTACTTAATTTTTTTTTTTCAGTAACAAATTTAGTGATTGAAAGGTAAAAGTAATAGGTCCTTAATTCTTCAAACACAGCTCTATTAACCTTTTTTTCGTTTATTTATAAAACTTCACTTACCAAGAGATTTCCAATTATTTCGATGTTACCTTTTCACCTCAATTTTTGCGTATTAATTTTATAGTGTGAGTAAACCATTTATATTATTTTTCATTCATTTCAAATAGTCATTTTATTTTTATTTATCTATATATTTAAATACATATACGGGAACATAACTAATTGGTGAAACTTTAAAAATAGTGTCTTTTTAAACCTAAAATTGCTTTTAATGTTATTAATAAATTATAATAACCATTCTAATTTAAAAGAACTTAATTTATGATAATATGTTTAAGTGATATGGATCGTGGCTATATATAAAGTTCATGGAGATATTGTAGTATCTTATATGTATAGTTTCAAATCCTACATTAGATGTTCTAATTACATGTTGGACTATCAAAAATAAAAGGGCGCGTCTACAGTAGGGACGTCCCTACGTAAGGCCCTATCTATACACCGTTTGATGGGAATCTGTGTATAAACAAATTCCCCACAGATTCCCATCAAACGGTGTATAAACAGGGGCCTTACGTAGGAGCGCCCCTACTATAGCCGCCTCTAAAGTAAAATACTTGAATTTATTAAAATTCTTACTAAATTATTATTCTAAAGAAAACCAATGAGAAGGAAAAATATGTCGTATGAAGAAATATATAGCGTCAGTGACAAATTCGACCTTATAGCATAACTTCATAACTTTATTTCAGTACTAATAATTCTTACTAATTACAATGCATTGAGCTTGTGATTTATGTACAAAGCCTACTTAAGAATAATTACATAGTTTATTTCAAAACGTTTATAAATACGAAATCTTAATAATATCTTATTTAATCTTTGTAAAAATATTTTTCTTTTGTAGTTAGGCAAAAGTTATACTACATGAGCCTCTTCTTCTATTTTTTCTTTTTTTATGCAATACAAACACACAGAATTTATAAATACCAAAATATTTATTAGTTATTGTACCCAAAAAAAAAAAGTTATTTATGCATAAGAATAAGATGCAAAATGCTACTTTCAATTTCTGTCCTCTATGAATGATTGGTACATGATATTACATAAGTCCTTTTTATCTATCAGTCATGATATTTAGAAAGTATTTAAGAAGTTAATGTTAGTTAATTTGTCAATGTATTTTATTTATTCTTTTTTTATTGATAATATATTTCAATTAATTTACTTATTTTATAACTACTAGTCACATTACTCTGGAATATTTTCTTTAGATTCTTTTTTTTCGTATTTCTATTTCCTAGTAATGATAGAATGATTTGGAGGAAAATCTATTATAAAAACTTCTATAATATTACTTGTGTAACAACCAAAATAATTTGATATTAGTAGAATAATAGGGACACATCAACTGTATCTTGAGCAAAGAGCATTTCACAAAAAAACAGGTAAAAGCTCGGAATCGAGATAAGTAACGTTACATCTACAATGTCAGAAATTATCTGTTTCTATGAATCTGTGAAATCTTTGAATTATGTATATTTTTATACTGTTATGCTGTTATGCCTGAAGTATGAACATTTGTATCTATCATTTAGTTATACATAAGATATGCACATGTTCTATATTTATATTGCTTGGCGAATATTGGTGAATAGGGTGTGGCAGGCCAACGCCCAAATATCTAGTTCCTTTAGAGACACTATCTAGTTCCTTCGGGGACACTATCTCGTTCCTTCGGGGACATTATCTTGTTCCTTCGGGGACATTATCTCGTTCCTTTAGGGACAATATGGTTTCTTTGGGGATAATCTGGTTCCTTCAGGAACACTTTGACGGTGGTATAGGTGGACCTCTACTGTACACAGATGGGATTTATGGGGCTCGAAACCTCCATACTGCTTATCATATTTTATCTGTTATATATTATCTTAGTGTCTTAGTATGTGATTCACCGGTCTTTTCATGCAGTACAATATACATAGGGATCTCAATCCTTAGATTATTTATTTCAATCCTCAGATTATTTATTTCAATCCTCAGATTATTTATTCTCTTTTATCTACACTCTGCATCTGTATTCGTTACTGATTAAATTTTATATTCACGTATATTTTTACATTACAGATAATATTGTTGATATTTAAGTCTAGAGGAGGAGCCCTAACTTTCTGACCGTGATTTGTGTATATAAGCATTTTGACGTTGAGATTTTTAAAAATGTATTTTGCACAAACTTTTAAGTGTGTTTGCTATGGATGTTTTATGAGTGTGTGTATTTATATATTATATTATATGTTTAATTAAGAGTGAAGTTTCCTTATATTTCTATAAAATTAAAAAGTTTTAAATTATCTACAATTTTATTAGTTCTAAGTTGAATAACGTCTCTCGATTTTACTAAGCTAATATTTGCCACAATTGCTGGATATTCCAAAAAATAAATTTCGAGAAACAATTTTACCGAAAACGATTTCCGCAGTTTTGTGAACAAATCAATAATGCAACATAATAGGTATTTTAAAACTTTTCCTGAAACTTTACAAAACAAAACGTAGGATCGTTGATCTAACATAAATCAATTCATAGATCTTGGTTTAGATAAAACCTGTAAGCACTTCACAACTATTGAGCCTTCCCGTCTAGTCTCTAGAGCCCGTTGAATGATCCGGTGTGTGAGCACCTTCTTGATTCCCAACGAGAGATGCGCCGATGATCCGGAAGACACTCTTCCTTCTCTTTGACTGCACGTCTACGACCATGGGTATCTCTCCCTCGGCGGCCATGAACGAGCTCGGGATTGCTCCCGTGATAGCTTGGTTCTCTCACATTCTCTCTTTTCTCTGTATCTCATGTTTTCTACAGTCACTATGACTGAGAGTGGCATGTAGAACTGTACAGAGGCTTAGGAGAACTTTTCTCTTAAGTATTAGAGAGATGTAAATCATCATGGGCTTATTCAGCTCAACTGACCATTCAATTAGTAATTGGGCTATAAGTAAGCTAGACAGAGGACCTTATAGATCCAAGTAGTCTAAGGTCCAATGGGCCAATTACCTACAGTCATAATTAACTCTTAATTATGATTGGGCCTTGTCTATTAATATTGGGACTCTCCACTATAGACCCAATATTGCACTCTTAGACCATATGTCATATATTTTCTGTGAAACTAATTAACACTTTAATTAACTTGATCCATTTAGCATATATTATACCTACGGATATACCCCTAATGTAATGTCGTACTAGTGAGGTGACGTATAACTCCTCTAGTATATATTTACCTTTGAATTGCCATTTTTCATCTAATAGATAATAATTGACTACGGTATTTATAACTGCCCATACAAACATAGTCAAATTCACAAAATGAATACTTGGCACCTGGTTTTTTATTATCCAAGTCCTTGAAAAAACTCAAAGTGACATTATATGCATGGTGTCCAAATCATGAAGGGCGTTCTCGTCAAGTCACAAATCTTATCTTCCAAGATACTGGAGTTTGAACCATATAATTAGAACTAGTCCTTTAGTAAGTAAAAAAGATAAAACTCAAGAAAGCAAGTCCGATAATCACTAAAATTAAGACAATCTTGCAATAGTGCTATATTAGTGAAAGATAGAATATTGAGTTACGGCACTTAACCTCAAATTCTATTTTCACTTGATCTAGTTCAATGCACTTATAACTTTCTTATAACGTACTAGTGTTTCTATCCGAAGTCAGACACTTCGATGATTGGAGACTTCATCAATCCCGTTGAAATAGACAACACTAAATTCTATGGCAAAATAAAGTATTTTATCTTTATTTGCAGAATGTGAACTCTTTATTTTGACATAATGAAATAAAGAATTTAGTCTCCCACATGTGAACACTTCACACGATCAATTCTTTATTACTCATTATTAGTCATGGAAACTTTTAGATATTTGCATAATAGAAAAACATAAACATCACATGTATATAATTGGGACATAATATAAAATTTATTAACAACAAATCGATAACACTTAAATCCAATAAACATTGTTTAAAATGCCAAACAAAGAAACTACTTTTTAGGACATATTTCCAACAACAATCACCCGTACGTACGTGTATGAAATTAGGGATATTACAAAACATAATATTAATTAAACACAAATTAAGTTTTTTAAGAGGGTTAGCTATTAAAAAGTGCTAAGTTATCTAATTTAAGTGGATGAGACAATAAATAAGACACAAAATAGGATAGCAAATCTTGGTCTCTTGTGATAAATTATTATTGTTATAAAGGCAATATATATATATATATATATTAAGCCTGAACCAAAGTGTAAAAAATCTGATTGCTTCTTTAATCAGTATTCTATTTTTAAAATTTTTAGAAAATTTCTAATTTAACTCTTATTTTTTCATGCTATGAATAGTCCTAATTT
>JXTC01000797.1:50723-72313 GCA_002914845.1 Trema orientale
AAAATCCTCTTCCCTCTATCCGTGAAGCTTTTGCAGAAGTCCGTAGAGAGGAAAGCCGCAAGAGAGTCATGCTTGGTTCTCCTACTGCTGCTGCAGAAACTGATCAATCTGCCCTTACTACCCGGCGCTCTAATAATGGCGATGATTCTCATGGTACTCGTCGTGACCGCCCCTGGTGTTCTCACTGCAGCAAGCTCGGCCACACCAAGGAGACGTGTTGGCGGCTTCATGGTAAACCCGCTGATTGGAAGCCCCGCTCTGCTCGTGCTCCCTCGGTCAGCCATGCCTTGACTGTAGCTCCATCCGAACCTTTTCCTTTTACTCCAGATCAGATCACTCAACTCCATCAGTTACTAAACACCTCCGCTGCTGCCGCTACAACTAATCCATCATCCTCTACACCTCCAGGTACCTCTACTGCCTTCAATGCTCAACATTCTGCCTGGATTGTGGACTCGGGTGCATCTGATCACATGAAAGATCTTTAATGCGTATGGATAAGGTATTTGGCTTTTGAGCGGAAAAAGTAGAGATTGTTGGGTCTGTCTGACAACAGTTTTTTTTTTTTTTTTTTTTAAATTTCAAAAGTTGGTTGGTTTTTTGATTGGACGATTATACGTTAGACACGTATTCTTTTGAACCGATACATACGAAAAGACAACTTAAGGAATACACTTTGCTTTGCCTCCTTTCTCTCCCTGAGACTTGATGTAATTTTCTTTAGTTGAAAAAAAAGAGCTACTCAATTTTCTGTTTAATTATAAGAAAAGAAAGAAGGAAAAAAAATCGAGACATAACCTCATTTTGATGCAATGAGTCTCTGAATTTGCAATAATATGCTAAGAAATCATAAAGCATATTTGAGCTAGTTGGAGTTTTTAGTTTTGTTTTGAGGATGTATATTGACATATAAAATGATCAGAATGCAAACTTAATGTTCGAATTTCAACACATGTTTTAGTGGTTTAATGATGTGAAATTACAGGTTCGTATTTTTCTCTCATCTATTTATTTTCTTTGGAACAAAAATGACTTTCGTTAATCAAAGAATGAATTTACAATCTTCAGGAAACTACACTGGGTGCCCTGTTTTAGGGGCTTATGTTAATACTTTTTTCTTTTAATTAACATTTATGCCCTTTTTTAACGAAAGGTTTTTTTTTGCCCTTCTCTTCATTGCCGTGTCACTCTGATCAGCTTACTGAAGAAAAAAAAATAACGATGGAGCAAAACGACGAATTGGAAACGGACTGAGTCATTCAAGCGATTCAACGTCGTTTTAGATGACTCAAACTACTATTATGTGAACTAACAAAGTCCAAGAAAAAAAGATCCCAAACACTACCACCACCGTTGCCGGCGAAGCCACTGCGTATAGATTGATCGACGACAGAGGCGGTGGGATTGGGATCCACAAGAAGATCATGCAAGAGTGGAGGATCTTAAAGAAGAGTCTCCCCAATATGATCTACGTCCGGGTCTACGAGAACCGAATCAATCTGCTCACAATCGAGAAGAATCGGTTGGGTCTACTTGAGCCTACTCAACACGTGATCAAGGAAGAAGACCGAGAAGTGGAACCCAGCAGAGTCTAGTCATCGCGTGTGAAGCGTACTGAATGCACACGAGGGTCAGGTACTACTACAAAGACGATGGTGAAGGTGGTAGTAGTAGTGATGATGAAATGGCTATGGCTACCACAAAAATTTAAATATTTCTAAATTTATTTTTTAATATTTTTAAATTTAAATAATTTCAATTAAATTTTAATTGATTTTAGTTAACTATAGGTAATTTAAATTAGTTTAGAGATAACCTTACTTATCTTTGACTTAATTTAAAGTTTGAATTTTAAACTTTCTAATTTTTATCAAAATTTTTTAATTTCTTTTTATTTTCCCTCCAGATAAATGACTATTTAAAGAAATATCATTTACACCCCTAAAGAATGCAGCACATGACCAGCACATAACTGGCACATGTCAATTCCGTCCACAATTTAAAAGCTTTTAACGGATTAGAGTTGATTGCCACTGTTTTGAAAATTTAATGGGTTAATTGTAAATACGTCTAATTCAGGGGTTACATTACCAATCCATGAAAAATTCAAGGGGTAACCATACCAAAAATCCTAATGGTAAATATACCTTCTTATATCGCTCGTGTATAAATAATTATTTACAAGTGATAATTTTTTTTTTTAAGTCATGATAAATAATTTATATACCACCTTATATTCGTAGTAAATAAGTAATTTACCAAAGGTATAATAATAAATATGCTACCTTCTACAAATGAAATTTTTTTAATTCATGGTAAATATTTTATATACCACCTCATAGTAGCAGTAAATAAGTAATTTGCTATGGGTATAATAGTAAATAAGCTACCCTCTACAAGTGATAAATTTTTTAATTCACAGTTTATAATTTATATACCATCTCATAGTAATAGTAAATAAGTAATTTACTAAGGGTATAATAGGTACTATTTTTACCTATCCGTAGGTATTTTTTTTAGCCATTAGATCAATCTTCTAACGGCTATCATGATTCGAGCAGTTGAAAAAATAATATAAAAAATATACATTATTTTAATACGTTTCTCGCTACTTTTTACTATGAAAAAATGTTTGTGATGCATTTTAATTGGGCAAAACAATATCTATAGATAGGTAAAAAAAAAAAAGAACTTCTTACTGGATTGGTGCCCTATACTATATATATATATACATTATATATATATACATATACATATATATATATATATATATATATAAAGCACAAATCTGCATTTATGAGAATATCACGCACTCAACAGTCAAAGTTGAAACATAGAAAAGATGTTAATGAAAAATCCTCAACTCGACCCGTGTTGACTGGACAAAGCTAAAAGAACAATGACTATAAAATAGAACCCTGGACCCCAGTTGCAAACATAATAACAACCCACGTGAACGGGCGTGTTTGGTGGACTGTATTAAAGGAAGGGATTGGACTCCTTGTAGTCTCCCTTGTTTTTTACCAAACCTCAACAGTATGAGGAAAATTGAAATAAAAAAGAAAGAAAAATTAGGAACACCTACATATAGGGGGATATGAACCTGACCTCTCAAGGACTAAAAAAAGGAAGAAAAAACAAAAAAAAAAGTAAAAATTAGTGAAACTTATAACTAGGCTTCGCAATACAATCATCATAAACAAAGGAAGAAACAAAAGGAGCAGACCACTATCAAGTAAGACAACCAAGTAGGACAGATTATGGAAGGTACTCGAGAAGCCAAAGAATCAGCAACACAATTACTCTCTCGATAAATATGGGTCACGACGAAATCCATATGAGCAATGTACCCCAGAGCCCTAGACCAAGCTAATCTCCATCGAGAAAGATATTTTAAAGAATGAGACAACAAGATAAAAACCACATAAATGGAATCACTCTCCAACCAGAGACGCTTTTAACTATACTTCTAGGCAAAATCAATCGCATGAATTGTTGCTGCCAACTCAGCCTCAAAATCATAACCTACTCCTAAAGGAATAGAAAAACAATCACAAACAAACCCACGATGAGTTCTACACACCCATGAGCACCTAGAAAACTCTGAAACGCCAAAAGCAGAACCATCAGTGTTGACCTTAACCCTAGAATAAGGAGGAAGCCTCCAGACAACTTCTACAATGTTAGGCGCCTTCTGGGGCCTACTATTGACACGAAGGTCCCTCAAAATCAAAAGCTCTATCATAGAACTAAACATAGTACCTGAAACCAGAGACTCAGCCTCTCTTATAAAATACTATAAAAGTACCAATGCAGAAGTAATGGAAAGCTTCGTATCCTCGAAAAGAGCCAAATTTAGAAAATGTCAAATAATCCAAAAAACATAAGTCAAACCAACTTTATAGAAAGAACGAAGTTGTGGACTCGAAGAATAATGTTGTGCTTTTAATCTATAAAAGCACCAATGCAAAAGAAATAGAAGGCTTCTTATCCTCGAAAAGGGCCAAATTTAGAAAATGTCAAATAATCCAAAAAACATAAGTCAAACCAACTTTATAGAAAGAATGAAGTTGTGGACTCGAAGAACAATGTTGTGCTTTATTCTAAAGATCCACCATAGTACCCTCTAGAAAAATGGGAGTTTGGAAGATGGATGACAAGGCTTACCAAATCTGCTGGGCAAAAGGATAATAGAGGAACAAATGTGATAAATCTTCTATCGAAGAGCGACAAAAGCAATAACAAGACAAGAGATTAAAATCCTACCTCATCAAAGAAGCCGCAGTAGAAAGTCAATCATAAAGAGTTCTTCAAAGTAAAACCAACCTTGAAGGAGGAATAAAATAAGACCAAATCTAATTTCTCCAAGAACAAACATCTGCAAAGCTAGAATTCGAAACATAGGCATCAAAATAAGAAACCAAACCATCCAAAGAAGCCATCCAAGACAAAGTATTCGGACTATCTAAACATACAACTGACTCAATTGTATCTGCAAGGGCTAGAAAATAATCTTTAAAAGCAGAAAGGAGAGACCAATCAGAGTCAGAAAATTACCAACTACACTCTCCAAAGGAGAATTGAGAACTATGGAAAAAGAAATTAAGTCAAGCCATAGGAGACCCAGCCAATTATCAGTCCAAAACTTGATCTTGGAATGCCTACTAACAACCAAGGAGACTTTTCACGCAAATCCTTGTTTGACCCTTAAAAATGGTGGGTATTATTTTGCGAGGGGACAAAACAAGGGCCTTGGTGATGGATTATTTTAATCCTTGTAGAATGAGTTAAAATAGTCTCATCCCATTCCTAAAAAAAAATGGATCCCACATTTCACTTTTTTATTCTCTTTCTTATTCTCCCAATAAAGTGGGACTCACATCATTTTATATATTTATTTTACACATTCCCTAAATAAAGTGATCTCCATTTACAATTTTATAATATTTTTCTTTTGTTAGTCTCATCTTTTAATTTCTCATTGTACCGAACAACTTCTAATACTAACACAAGCCAAATTAATCCAATACAATTAAATCTTATGTAATAATCCAATCTAATTCTGTCTATCAAACATGGCCACCCAAATTAATACTCATGAATGGAGTAGTATTTTTGGTGATTTATTTTTTGTCATTACCAAAAAAAAGAAAAACAGATGTAAGTATATACTAAATAAATGGAACAAGATCAAGATTAAGATTGTTAAGTCAAAACCTTCCAACCTACTTGAAGCTAGGGCTGGCAATTCGTGTCCACGGATCGTGTTCATGTCGTGTCATGTCGATGTACATGTAGCTCAACCTGAACATGACCCGTTTAATAAACGGGTCAAAAATTATGACACGACACGACACGACACAATCCGTGTAACCCGTTTACTAAACAGGTCATATTGATCCGTGACACGTGAGTCGCGAACACGACCCGTTTAATAAAGAGCCTTATAGAAATATGATCCAATTTTGGGTTTAATTCAAGTAAATATCTCTTTTATCAAATGTTATAGCAAAATGTACGATATATATGTTTATATACTAAGTATAAAAATTATATACCTAGTACATTTAAATATAGTAACTGAAATTGGTAGATATGTTATCTACCAAGTGTAAAAATATAGATACCTAGACATTCAGTTATAAAATTTAAAAAGTAGACATTTACTTAACCAAATTTAAAATATTGGCCATTCACCTAAATTTCTCTTTAAAATAAACGGGTCAGAAATTATGACACGATATTACTCGACCCGTTTACTGAACAGGTAATTTTTTGTGTTGACAGGTTCAATCTGAACACGACCACGACCCATTAATTAAACGGGTCAATACCTCAAACCCGACCACAATTAAGATGAGCCCAAACCCGTTAATTTCGCGTGGATTTCGAGTCGTATTATCGTATCGTGTCGTGTCACGAATTGCCAGTTTACTTGAAGCCACGTAATTCTATCACATCAACCTGTGTAAATAAACGCCATTAATGATATACCATCCCCCGAACGGCATAGATGTAACTAATCGATGTGAAATCTAAACAGTAAAGATCTGTAATATCAAAATATACCGCAGATGTCGATTAATAGTTCTTTTTTTTTTTAGGGAAAAAAATAGTTGAAAAATTCAGACAACCTTCTGTCCTCTCATGTACTACTAGATTTAATTTCCTTCATATATCTATTTTAACGTAAGTTGACAAAACCCGAAAGGATTTAAAAACAAAAAAAACAAAAATAAGCATTAAGACTTTGTTTGGAACCAAGATTTTTAGAGAGAGAGAAAAACAATTACAAAATTACAAGAGATTCAATTTTCTTATTTAGATTCAAATAAAAAATGATAAAAATTCGTTTAAGAAAAAAAAAACAAAAAATAAGATTTGATGTCATTTTTTAATATATAGAATTTTGACACATTAAATTAGTAAAGCTAAAAGTTACAAAATAAAGTTCGCATAGAAAAAATATTTGAAAAATTTAGGTGAATGACCAAGATTTTAAATTTGATTAAGTAGATATCCACTTTAAAATTTTATAGCTAAATATCCAGGTATATATATTTTTACACTTAGTAGATATATGTATCTACTAATTTTAGTTACTGTACTAAAATGTACTGGATATATAATTTTTTATACTTGGTATATAAACTTTTACTCTTAGTATATAAGCATATATACCGGACATTTTGCTATAACATTTGACAAAAGGATATTTACTGAAATTGAGTCCAAAATTTGGTCACATTTCTATAAGCCCCAAAATATTTTCCTGTCTTTTTCATTAACTTTTCCTCACAATCCAAAGCCTAAGAGTATTTGACCGATGTAAACGAAATCAAATATAACAAATTCACCAAGAATTGATAAAGACTCGTTGTGCTTCAAAAAAACCTTTTTAGCTCTCATTTATGAGAAACCTAAATGCATAACAGAAGAAAACTAAAAAAGTTAAAACTTCATGACGGTGGCAACTTCCTAGTTGTATCATTAGCTACATTATATTAAGATTTAGTTTTAGAATTTGAATTCACATTCTCAAAAACCTCAAAACTCAAAATAAACATATAGAATAATATCAGGATAGAGTAAATAACGTCCAAGAGTAATGACACAGATACAAAATGTCATTCCATATGACCATTTGCATTGTGCAGGTTTCATTTCTATCCACAAAATACTTGTTTAATGAAAATATTAGTCACGTGTCACAACACTACTAAATGTTAAAATTATTCATTTACTTAATTTTTTCTTTAATTTTACTTCATTAATATAAATTAGCTTATTAGTTTATTGTTTCTCATTTAAATTACAAGAAATTCATTAAAAAAAATATTTTCTATGGTCATTATTTAATGTTATATAACATATTTCGATAAAAAATTTATTAATCGTGACAAAAAATTTATTAATCGTGTTAATTCGGGTCAATTTCATATCAAACGTGTCAATTCAACATGCGAGTTTCTAATCGTGTTGTATCGTGTTCAAATCGCAGCCCGTCAGAAACCATAATGAGACTAGGTATCAAGCATGCACGACAAAAACAATACTCGATAATCTTTTTGCCCGAACAGGATGACCATATAACATTACTACGTTCAAAGATGGATTCAGTGATAGATAACCAAAAAGACGGAATATCACACCAGCGGCTAAGGAAGGACTAAAGCTTAGAAAGTGTACTCTGCATGACCATTAGTGTCTTTAATCTCATTCATAGCCACTGTAATTATCATAACCTCCAAACCCTAAAATAACTAACCCAATATGAGGTAAACAAGGATATAGCAACATAAAATGCTTCCTTTAAGCGCGCATATCAAAGGAGAACCAAGAAGAGGTCAAAGTAGTCGATCAGATTAAACAAATCTCCCATAGAAATAAGATTTACTGGATTGCATCCATCACCAAGAACAAAACAAAGAGCCTTGTGTATGGAACATCATGAAACCAATCAACCAAATAGACTGTATCTAGCATCTAATATATGTGCATCAAAACCATACAGAAGCGACCAATAGGGAGTGAATTACTGAGAATACTAGATATCCCAACAAGACCACCAAAATCTACACACGACACGTAAATGAATGGTGTTATGCCAGTTGAGGTGTACAATAAACTAGTGGTGGTTCCAATATAAAACCTTTCCTCCAGCATACTTCAAACAAAAGGAAATATCAACCAGACTACCAGCAAATAATCGGAAAGCGAAAGAGAACCATAAATTAACCAAAAGGATACTAGTCCTGCACCACAACTAAGAAAAAAATCCAGCTTAATGCTTTACTGATGGTGCCGAGAATCCTTGTGTGAAGAATAAGGTTTACTCAGTTCTGATAATTTATCAAAAACACCATTTCAGGAGGAAGTAATCACCACCTCATACTATATGATCCCCCATAAAATGACATGATTATTTATCCACAGCCCCTTGAACGACAAGGAAAACTCAAAACCTTTTCATTTAGCCATTCAATTGTCAGATGCTAATGCTATGCCAACCATCTTACAGTTAAGAGGCTAAAAAAAACGTTCTAGAAGAATCAAAGTATCTCCTACAGTTATTCAGTGAAATAGATGCTTCATGAACACAAACAGAATGAGGATATATTCAACTTCATTAAATAGTTCACGCAAGTGAAATGAAGCGACTAGAACAAATGAACATACTAAACCCATTCTCCCGGGACCATGAAAGATGGAAGACAAGAAACAGTCCTGCTTGAAGACAGCAATTCAAATCTCCTGGGAAACACAGCCTAGAAACCTAAAAGTTCATGAAATAACCCTAAAGAAAAGACTACAAAATGAACCCAAAAACCAAACCAGATTGATCCTATACATATATAACCATCGGAGAAAAAAAACAAAACTTCAATCATACTAAGCCAAGCCAACTCCCTTCCAAGGCAACAAACGCTTGCTTTAATGTAAAGGCAGAAGCCTCGGGCATATTCCAGAAGTCAAACCACATTGAAAGACCAACTAAACCAACAGCCTGAAATTAACAAACCAAATACATATACTAGCAGACAGTATCAATGCAAAAAAAAGCCACAAAAGTAGGAACCAATTAAAAAAATAGTAATAAAAAGAAATAAATAAATAAATAAATAAATAAATAAAGGGTATGAGGTAGGAAAGAAGGCGCCATGTCCAACCCCCAACCCCCGACGTCATAAACGCAATTGGTATTCCCTAAAAGCAAACTGAAGCCATGGCAGTAGTTTCAACCACCTACAAAGAAAGAATATACCAAAATCCTGACAATGCCCGAAAGAAATTTGCGAAAGAGCCAAATGCTTCAACAGTAACGAAAAGGATACAACCAGGTCAAGCTAAGATTTCAAGATGCTACGTGGAACTGCCCAAAAATACAGCTCCAAACATCATGAACACACTCGACAATGATAAAAGTAAAGATGCTTTCAGAGGAAAAGAAACAGGAGTAGAAATTAGGATTGGAATATAAAACCCCTTCCAACAAAAAATCACCAGGTACATATTCTACAAAAACCCTCCATATTTGAGTTGAACCAATTACAATATCAACTGCAATTACAACAGAAAGCTGGACGACACAGAGAGAGAGACAGAAGCATATATAAAATATGTGAAACCTTTTAATCCCGTGATCACCTTGTACATATATATCTGAGTTGAACCAATTACACTATCAACTGCAATTACAAAAGAAAGCCGGACGACAGAGAGATAGAGACAGAAGCATATATAGAATATATGAAACCTTTTAACCCCATGACCACCTTGTTCACCAAAAATGGACTGTAAATTCGTAAAAATTAACATCACACATTTTTGAGAATGACAACCAAAAGTAGATTTCGACAATGCATGAAAGGCAAAAACATACTGTCGAGTATGTGAAACCTTTTAATCCATGACCACCAGGTACACCAAAAATAACCTGTAAATTTAAAAAAACTATAATAAAATTTTTTGAAAATGACATCCAAAAAAATAAAGATTTTTTGACAATTAGTGATCAACTAATATTAGCCGTGATCTCCTTTCAATATATATACACATATACGTATATATATTAACCATGATCAAACGACTCCAACGCCGAATAACATGGAAATGCGTTAAAAACTGAAAAATCACAAAATAAAATACATCCAACACGTGAATAAATACCCAACTATCTCGCCACAAATATAAGGATTAAGAAGCTCATGTCAAACATGTAGTCCAACCACAAATCTGTACAGAATGACACCGTTAAAAGTCAAGCAAGTGATGCCAAAAAAAATAAAACAAAATAAAAGCAAATAAAATATTAAAATCCTACCAAAACCTTCTTGCACCACGTAGAGACGTGTTAGCTGAAGAAAACGATCAAGTAAACAGATGGATAAATTCTAGATGTGTGAAACCCTTTCCTAAACCACACCCTCAATATCCTGAAAATTAAATTTCAGGGAATCGTAACATCAAGAAGTGAATATACATTTAAATGTAACAAGGTCAGTGTTATTTGGAGTCAAACCATTCTAACGGCACCAGTAGAACAGAAAGCAATAGCATCAAATAGTGACCTAATACATAAAAGCCCAAAGCCATAGCGAGCCTGGACGAAGTACACAAAAACCAAAATGCCTCTAAATTAGTGAACGTAAGAACCATGGAGAAAAACTAATGTTTTGCATCCAAACAAGAAAGAAAAGAGCAGACAAGAAAGTGATGTAGGATAAGATGAGAATTTAGAAAGAGAATAGATAGAAGAGCAAGGGGTGATAGAATTTAGGTAGAAACAGATGAATGGGTAGAAGAGCAATAGAAAATCAAGACAAGAACTCAGAGAGAGAGATCCATAGGAGGAGAAAACTCAATAATCATTTATTAATTCATCATAATCTGAAAAGCAATTACATAGCTAAGCCTATTTATAGATAGGCAATTGGACACAACTAGGAAAGTAGACAAATTCTAGAAACTAATAGAAACAGGAAACATAAATCTAGTTACCCAAAATTAAATAATACCTAATAATTAATCTAAATAATAATAATAATATAATTTCCTAATATATTGTATTCCATGTCTACATCATTCTCCCGGGGTTCGAGAACTCGACTCCGGCGAGGTAAAACTTAAATACATCATTAAACAATAATCTAACGCCTAGAACAAGTAGTAATCCCAAGTCTTGAGTCTTGATGAAGTGGTAGGATCTTGAAACTGGGACTCGTTCTACTTTGAAAAAAGGCAAAACATGGACTGGCCTTGATAATGTGATGAGGTAAATCAGCGTGTAGACTTACGGTAGAGAACTGTTGAATCAAATTTGAAGGAGAGGTAGCGTTGGAGATGAGGCACGGCAGGGAGCGTTGACCTGGTCGGCGGTAGGAATTGCGAAAGTCTGGTGGAAAGCGGCAAAAGTAAGGTGGCAGCAGCTGGTTGTGTAGATCGAGGTTTTTGGCGGTCTTCAATTGCAGAAAAAAAAATTTTATAGGATAGGCCAGAGGAAATCGAACTAAGCTCGGATACCAATTGATGTAGGATAAGATGAGAATTTAGAAAGAGAATAGGTNAAATTCTAGAAACTAATAGAAACAGGAAACATAAATCTAGTTACCCAAAATTAAATAATACCTAATAATTAATCTAAATAATAATAATAATATAATTTCCTAATATATTGTATTCCATGTCTACATCAGAAAGCTTCAACAAAATAAGCAAATAAACTAAAATGGTTATATTCGAGCATTCTGTGAACAGATGTCTTTCACTGCCACTGGAAAGCTAATTGTTCCCAAATCTTTAACAAGAAATGATAACAATCCCAAGCATCACAGCGCAGAATCCTGAAAGTTCAAGAGATGCCCCAAAGCAAGAAAGACTGTCAAACGAACCAGAAAACTACAAAAAGCAAGTTTCTTCAAAGGAAACACTAGGCCAAGTCTCCCTTACAAAGGTCAAATGCTTACTCTATTATACTTTAGAATAGAAGGCCGAAGCCTCAGATGGTCAAAATACCTCTTCAGCCAAAAAAAACGCAAGTTATCAACTTAAAGGAAAAAGGAAATCAAGTTAAGAATGAAGAAGCCATGTAAAAGCCTCCAATGAAAAATATACTGTCAACACAGACTAAACTCTTGAACGGTAATATGAACATCTAGAAAGAAACGATATTCCAAAAGAAATGATATTCCAAATACCTCAATAGCCCAAAACATCTTACAAAAACGTGTCTTACCACATTGAAAGACCAGATTGACCAGCAGCCTGAATTTTTCAAACCACATACAAACACTAAGCCACAGAATGCAAGAATTCTCAAAGTACGAACACGAGGAAAACATAAGTCTAAGGTAAGAAGAAAGAAGCCATCTCAAACCCCCTCCAACATCAAAGGCTAGCAATAATGCACACAAGAAAAACATACTGAAGCCTTGGACAGCAGTGTCTACCACCTGGCAAGAAAGAGTACGAAAAGCCTCAAAGAATAGCCTAAAAAAAAATGTGCACGAAAGCCAATGCTAAAATAAGATAATAGATCAAGGTAGGATTAAAAAAGCTAAGTCAAACACCCAAACATCGAAGGCCTGCTCTCAATACTCTCTCCATAATAGCAGATGATAGACAGCAGACGTTTACTTTAAAATTAGCCCCCCAAACCTCAAGGAAAATATCCCCACCACCTCTAAAATACACGGCTTGAAAGTAAAGCAAAAATCAAAACACCAAAAACACCTTACACAAGAAAATGACACATCAATGTAAGAAAAGAGCTGCAATATCAAACAATGTCCCAAAATCAAATCATCACGTAAGCAGATGAAAAATCAGTCCAACATACTCTAGAAATTCTCTTGTTTAAGTTGGACACTATATCTAAGTCCTGACTCACCATAAAAACTTCATGCCGTAGACCTACATCCTACAAAATATTTCCATAAGTAATATGAGGAAGTAGAGCGAAATTAAGAATATGAATTACAATTACAAAAGAAAAAGATTGCTGAACATATGGAGGAAATGCATTAAGATGTGTGTCAAACATGAAGGTTGTCAAAACACGGACAACTACAAATATAATCTAGGGGAAAAAAATGAAAAGTACAACTACAAGACTAACCAACAGTATTGATACCCGAGAAGATGGAAGATATCAGTAAATGCAACTTGAAGACTATTCAAGTTCCGATCTTTAAGGTAATCATAAAAATCTTGGGTAAGAGTGCACAATAGAGACCTGAAATTTCACAGAAATGCCCAAAAGCAAGACACCATAAAATCAACCACAAAATAATCCAAATAAAGCTTGCAAAAATTTCACAAAATATAATTATTACGTAGAAATACTAGGCCAAATAAAATCCCCTCGAGGTCAAAATGCTTGCTTTAGAAGAAAAAGAAGACCAAGTCTCAAACAGTAGAAAAACGTATCTCTTACCACATTGAACCAACCTCCTGAAATTAACAAACCAAAAACATGCTAAGACACAATATAAAAGTCTTCAAAGTAGTTAAGGAAGAAATAAGTCAAACCACAAAACTAATCCAAAAAAAAAAAAAAATTAATTTGCAGAAATATAATGTAAAATAGTTTCAAGGTAATACTAGACCACCCAAGGTCAAACGCTATTACAAGAAAAGAAAACCAAGTCTTGAACTGTCGAGAGATGTATGTCGATGACATTGAACCAATAGCCCGAAATTAATGGTACAAACACAAATGCTAAGACAATATACAAGAGTCTTTGAAGTACAAAAGGAAAAAATATGTCAAGTTAAGAAGGGAAGACGCCATCTCAAACCCCTTCCAATTCATCTTTAATGCGCTCTCTAAAATAGAATGTAGCCTTGGACAGTAAGACCAAACACCTAAAAAGAATATACCAAAAGACTCAAAGTAGAACCAAAGCAAATTGAGATAAAGAGTGAAGGTAAAGAAAGCAAATGTTATGTCAAACACCCCACTGTCTCTACTGATTTAAGTTAAACACTGCGATAAGTCTAGATATACCACAAAAGCTTGTGCCAGTGCAAGCCCTCAGAACAAGCTGACATCCCAGAGTAACAGCTGAAAGTTGAGCAAAATCACAAACATGAACTACATTTCCAATATACAACTGAAGGATAAACAGTAAATGTAGACAACATAATGCACGTGAAACCTTTCAATACCATAACCACCAGGTTCACAAAAAATAGCCTGAACGTTTAAAGAAACCAACTTCACAAATATGGATATTGCAGAGAAAAACAAACGCCAAATAAACTGAATAAAACCAATTACAGCACCCTAAAAATGATATAGGAAAAGACCACTGGACACATTGAGGAAATACCAACTCATGACAATAAAGGCAGTAAGATGTTTATCTCTAACATGGAGAGGAGGGGGAAAAAAAAAGAAAAGAAGAGCTAAGAAATAAGATGCTTGAAATTAAACACGATATTTGAACTACAAGCTTAATAAAGCAACATATTTGAACCACTGTGCAGGGACACGACAAAATGTAAAACACATCCGTAAATGCAGCTTGAAGACTAGATGAGTCCAGATCTTTAACAGGTTATTCCAACAAACTTGGGCAAACACAAGAAACCTGAAATTTCACAAAACGCCCCAAGGCAAGACACCATAAAATGAAACAGAATAGTCCAAACAAAGCCCCTATAGAAGTACAACAAGAGATGAAGTAATATCAAAGAAATACTAGGCCAAGTCAACTCCCCTCTGACATCAAATGCTTGCTTTAATTCGAAAAGAAGGTTGAAGTTGAGACATTTTCCAAAAACATCTCAACCAAATTGAAAGCCTAACAACCTAAAATTAATGAACAATGTACAAATGCTAAGCCACAATAGCAGAATTCTCAAAAATAGCGGAGGCAAGGAAGAAACAAGTCAATGAAAGGAGCACCAGAGATTAAACCCCCTCCAACATCAAAAGCTGGCTATATTGATCTCTAGAAAAACATACTGAAGCCTTGGACAGTAACGTTGACCACCTAGAAAGAAAGAATAGGAAAAGCCTCAAAGATCTTGAAAGAAATGTGCACAAAATAACAAATCCAAGAAAGAATAAAGCTGCTGCAATATCAAACAACTTCAAACATCATATTAACACACCTCGTAAATATATGCAAAATCAGTCCAATATACTCCAAAAATCCTCTAAAGCAAGTCCGGACACACCATAAGAACTGATACCCCAGACCTGAAATAGGCCAACATCCTACAGACAGACGATTTCAATTACAAAAGAAAACTGAAGGATTTATAGGCAAACAAAATAATGCGGAACCTGTGAGACCCTTCAACAACACCAAGATAGCCTGGAAGTTAAAATATGGACATTCAACCCAAAAAATAATTTAGTCGACAAGGGGTCAAGGTTAATTACTAATCATTTGAGTGACCGCTCAAAGGCCAAATAACTTTAATTACATAAGACCAATTAAAGCAGTGTGAAAAATCATAAAAACAAGTAGTGTAAAACCAATTAAAGCAATGTGAAGAATCATAAAGAAAAAAGGACGCTAGACAGGAAATACCAATTACCTCACAACGACAAAGGGATTAAGATGCTCATGTCAGACACAAAAAAGGCCGCTTGGTGTAGAGGAAATACCAATTACCTCACCACAACAACGGAGATGCTCATGTCAGACACGGATGACTACAATTATAACCTAAGAAACAAGACAACACCCAATCGCTGAGACCTGAGAAGATAGAAGGCGTGTAAATGCAGCTTGAAGACTAAACAGTGCTGAGTGACACCATGATATGATCCGAAAAACTAATAAACAAAGCCTACAAAAGTATAAAGTTATTCAGATAAATAATAGGCTAAGTTAACTCCCCTCTAAGGTTCAACGCTTGCTTTGGTGAAATTTAAGAAAGGAAGGCTGCAGTCTCAGACAGTCGAAAAGTATTAAACAACAGCCAGAAATTAACGAACCAAATACAAATGCTTAGGATTAGCAAGAATGCAAGCAAAATGTCAAGGTGATTATGAAGACGCCATCTCCAACTTCAGAGACTAGCTTTAATCAACCCTCCAACATGAGACTGGAACCAAGACTAATGCCGACGGCCAAAAAGTAATCCACCTAGAAAGTCAGAATATAGCAAAACGCCAAAAAGTAGAGCCAAAAAGATTTGTCACGAAATTAAATGCTTCAGCAGAAGGGACAAAAATGACATAGGTTAAGATAGAACTATAGACGCTGTGTCAAGCCCTGAACACTAAGGCTCTGCTTTCATGTAAAAGATGAGAGGGTCGATGTTTACTTAAAAACATACCAAATACCTCCATGTACCACCTGAAAGTAAGAGAAAAGAAAAATCCAAAAACTTAAAAACACCACGATTAAACGAAAATGCCAATGCCAGAGAACAAGCTGAGAACGAGCTTATAGATGAAATATCAAACCCCTTCCCGAATAAGGGTCCGACATTATGTCAAAGTCCCAACACCGTAAAACCCTTAGAACCTGAGAACAAGCTGACATCCTATAAACAAATTACAGAGGAGCAATCTAGGTGAAAGTTGAGTGAATTCTTGAATCAATTGCAATTACAAAAAGAAACTGAAAGGACCAAAAGTAACGGCAGACAACATAATAAACTGGAGGACTAACAGTAACGGCATGGAACTTAATATTGAATCTGTAAAACACTTCAACCCCGTGACCACCACGCTCACAAAAAAATAGCCTGAAAATTCAGAGGAATTAACATCACAAATATGGACAAATAGTGGCCCATCAAAAGATTTAAACAAAAGGTAATCCAACCACTCAAAAGATTAACTAGAACTACGTAAAACCAATTAAAGCGACCTGAAAATTAGAAAAGACTGTTGAACACACAGAAGAATTTTGAACATATCGAGGTACTAAAGGGATTAAAAAGCCTGTGTCAAACCTCTGTCCAACCATAAATTCACAGTGATCGAGTTCGAAGATAGAAAACCTGAAACTGATGTACACCAACATCCTCATAAAAGGACCAAAAAAAAGTGATACAACTAAAAGCAAGAAAACAAATTCTGAAACTAAATTTCGAAACTTTGAAGTATTGGCTGAAGAAAACCTATTTCCAACCCTTGCAACACCATCAATATCCTGAAAATTTAGAGAATCTTAAATTCAAGGATGGTGGTATAGATAAACTAAACGTAACAATATCAAAGTTAGTCATCAAGTCAAACCTTTCTAACGAGCAAAGACACGAAATCCAAAAGCAAAAAAGCAAGCCTGGACCAAGTACACAAAAACCGTGTCTAGAAACCCAATGTCTTGAATCGGCATAGTTCTTGCAAGCAAAAGAAAAAAGATAAACAAATCCACAGGAAAAAAAAAACTTCAACGAAGATCAATCAACCATGAAATCTAACTAGGGGCAGCATCATCACATCTGGAAACTACCATCAATAATCACAGTTACAGATTAAACCCAACGAAACCCTTAATTGAGGAAAACCCAAGCAAGAATCAGCAAGACCCAATTAAGCCAACCCCAAAACTGAAAACCATACCCAATGGTCAATGGTCAAATATGAATCCATCTCAATCCAAATCCCAGTCAGCCACCATCTGCATCAATCAACATAGAAGAACCCAAACAAAACCCTTGATTATAATCAAGAAACTCCAAAGCATAGCCATAAATCAAGATCACGCCATCAGAGAGAGTGAAAAAAACGAAACCTTAGATAATGATCAGGAACGAAAACCCCATAGCGTAAATCAACGATCGGCGATTCTCTACAGGGCAGAGATCAATCAACGATCGGGAATGAACCTCATATGTAGATAGAAGAAATTAATAACGTCAAGAACCACACACCATCACCCAAATCATAACTCTAGAAAGATCAAGGACCGAATCTCTGAAACTCCCTAACAACAAAAATCAAAGAAGACGACCCAAAATTTTTAAAGGCTTCCCACTGAACGTTACGTTATGTAGAGTAAACGAGAAGACGAGTCTATTTATAGAGTAGTTTTGAAAATATGAACGGTCAAGATTAACCGGTGGTAAAAAATCTGGACAAGTGAGATGTAATCTTTGAGCCGTTAGGAAAGTCGTCTCCATTTCCTATAGTCGGCTGAACTCGTTTTCCCCTTTCGTGATATAAAAAAAAAAAAGGGCGGATACTTTATGGATTAGCTAATACACGGTTCTTTATGGATTAGCTAATACACGTTTTGAAGCCAGGGAAATTAGGGTAACTAGGAGTGTTTTGACTTCGCTTTGCATTTTTAGGAGTCTTTTTCAGAATTTCTTTTCTAGAAGCAAAAAATTACATTTCTAGCAGTTTTTGGGGAGAGAAAAAATACGCATTCCGAAAATGCCCTTATGTGATACCAAATTGTGTGACCACCTGTCACAATTTTTTGAAAGCTTGTCATCTCAATTTTTTTAAGGAATTTTTTTTAGAATAAGAAATTTTGTTTTCCACTGTTACTAACTTCAAAGTAGTCATGATTTGTGACTCATGGTCATAATTTTAGGACTTAAGGTCACAATATGTTTTACTTCATTACGGACATTGTGAGATTTTGTTATCGTAATTTGTACAATCTTGACATGCAATCATGATTTCTGACTCATAGTAATAAAATTTATGTCAACATAACAAAAGGAAGATAAGTATCCTTTCATATTGGCTAACAATAGCGTAGTAACATTTGTCTAATACAATTCTAATTTATAAAAAAAACCGTGATATTTTCTTTATTAGTAGTCAATATATGTGAGACTAACAGTCACATAATTCATGACAGTCATAATTTTTGTGCTAAATAACCCTGATTTGTGACCACTGGTTACAAATTTTGTGTCTCTCTTACAAAAGTAAAATAAGCATTCACATTGGATAACAAATTCAATAGTTATATATATATATATATATATACATGTGGGTGTGTGTGTGATACCAATATACATAATTCATGACGGTCATAATTTTGTGCAACGAAACTTGATTTGTGACTGCTAGTCATAATATTTGTGTCTGTCTTACAAAAATTAGCACAATTTGTGACGATCCAACACACATAAAATTGTCACTGTCGTAAATCAGTCTAACATACACACAAATCGGTCCTAAAATTCATTTGTAGTAAAAAATATAGTCCAAAATCATTCCAAAAACACACAAAATTACATCTTTCTCTTGATCTCCGCCATCCTTCGACATAATTTGTGACGATCCATCACACAAAAACCTGTCATTGTCACAATTCAATCTAACACACACAAAAATCAGTCCCAAAATCCATTTATAGTCACAAATTCGGTACAAAATCATTCAAAAAGCACATAACATACTAAAATATTCAATTCCTAACACAAACATGGGCCATCAACGAGTAACAACTTCATTCGGGCAATTCATCAAATACATAGAAGTCATTACAAAATTACAAAGTGAAAAAAACTTTATTCAGACAATTTATCAAGCAAAGTGTAGGCAAAGTATAACAAAGAGTTAAAAAACAGTAGAAAAAAGGTAGGCAAACCTGTCATCCTCTAAAACTTGCACTGGAACACCATGGCATCCTTGCCCCGAAGCTTGCACCACCACGACGAAGTTGACGACGACGAGCTGTACCGCTTTGCGAGGAGGTTATTGATGGGCATATAGATCTCCTTGAAATCGTAGATATGGGGGTTATCATAGAGGGACTCGCGGAGGTTGGGGAGCAATGTGTGGCTCGAGATGGAGGTGTCGATAGAGAGCTTGTAGAAGGAGCCGAAGATGTACGCGGCACCGCTCGAGCTGGTGGTCGAAGTCGAGGCTCGAAGGTGGCGAAGGTTGACAGTTCCTCAAACATTCTCCTCTAGGTTTCAATTCTTTTCTTGGGGGGTGGGTGTCTGTGGGAGTTTTCGTGAAAGAGAGCCAAAATGAAAAGAAAAAAGTCCTCACAAAACCAGCAATTGATATTGAAAACTGAGGGTATTTTGGACTTTTGACTGGATGAGGACTTCTAGAAATGAAATTTTTAAAAAGACTCCTAAAACTGCAAAGTGAAGTCAAAACACTCCTAGTTACCCTAATTTCCTTTTTTTTTTTTTTCTTTTAAAGAATAAAACACCTAATATTACTTTTTGATAAATAATACCAAAAATATTATATCTATATTTTTATTTATTTTTATACTACTTTTTTTTAGAAAAATAACAAATTCTTGTTAAGAAAGACCAAATTACGAACGTCTTAGAATTTTTATTTTTTCTTATTTCTTTTTGCTATTAGTCTACTTGTAGCTGATCACTCTTAAAACTAATTACCGATTTATTATTAGAAATCAAAAACTAATTGATTTTTGGAAACTAGAAACCAAATTAGTTACTAAAAACCAACAACTATATTAGTTTCTACCATAAATATCATAACTATTTAGTTAATAAAAACTGAAACCCAAATTAGTTTCTATCATAAACAATAGAACTATTTGGTTAATTCAATTATTGATTACTAGAAACTAATTTGGTTATTGGAAACCAGTTACTAGAATCCAAAAACTAATATATATTTCTGTTGCTTTTATTTGAAAAATATAATTACTTAATTTGAGAACTTGATCATATTCTTCAGCTTCCTTGTTCAATGCCTCACCCAATTCTTGCTACAGAGTACTCTGCAAAAAAGAAATCACAATAGCTTTCAGGAAACTTTCATTGTAACGCCCTCCTTATCTACCTAGTACTAGTGGAAATTTATTAACTTTCTATTTACAAGGCGTTACTTTTGGAAAATAATCCTATAATTATGATTTCAAAAATACGGGCAAATTTGAACTTTTTCTCTTCTTTAAAACTCTATCGACAGCTGACTTTATTTATAAATATAATGTGGATCAGTATATACATATATCACAAAACAAAAGGTAGTAATAGATACAAAAAAGGAAGGAACTTAAACAAATTAGTCGAGAGCCTGCAAAATATCCCCAAAATTTACGAATTAGGCCCTCACATGTGGTCAAAATGTCCATATGTACAACACAAAGGTCGGGCCTCTACTTCAGCTCACAAGCTCATTCTGTCATCTCACTCATTATCTGCAACACAAGACTATAATGAGCTACAGCTCAGTAAGTGAAGCAATGGATGAAATGGTGCTTAAAGACATATATTGAATGCATGATCATACTTGCTTAGGTGTATTAGTATAATATTATCCTTTTTATCCCCCTGTCTTGTGTATAGTGTCCGGTTTGGCACTGCGCCTGCAGAACTTTTTGAACTGATAATATCCCATGGGCTCTCCTCCGACCGGCTCTCACTACAGTGGGGCTCGTTACTAACCTTATTCCATCGTTACCCCGTCAAGCTCAAGAGATAAGGCGGCCCGAGACTGTAGTATAATCTATCATATACCTTGGAAGAGGAATACTGTGGCACACCTTTTGACTAATCCCGTCAAACTTGCCCCTCTCCTGGGGCTGCCACTCTGAAACTGTAAATATTTATCCCGCTTCCCTGTAACAGTGACACAAAACCTTCTGAAAGTTACCTGGTCTTAACCTTTCTGTGATAAACTTGGCTTTGCACAATAATACTATGGCATTTTGGAAACC
>JXTC01000798.1:0-15608 GCA_002914845.1 Trema orientale
ACCATTAATCTGATTGATCCAACGGCCAAGATTTAATCCGAATTTCTTTTTTTTTTCTTCTTTTCTATTTAACCTAAATCAAATCAAAATTAAATTAAATCAAAAACCTAAATGTAATAAATATCTATTTCAAATTAAATTAACTTAAAGTAATTAAATTAAAACACCTAAACCTAATAAAATTAAATAAAACTAAAATAAAATAACTTAAATTACTAAAAATCTAAATTAAAATTACTCTAAGACACACATTTTTAATTAATAAAATAGCACAATTAACTCTATTTTTATAGAGTTATCAACCAGATTATCTCAAAATTCAACACGTACCAATAAATAAAATGAAAAGTTCAGCAAAACGAAGTCGACAAAGCTGGGTGAGGTAGACTTGCATTGCATTAATGTTTGATTACTTAAGCATCATTTCTTTCTTTTCTTTTCTTTTTTTTCCTTTCGTTCTCCCTTTTAACTTTCTTTATGTTTTTGTAGAGGAAGGTCCATAAATTCCATAAATAGTGACCATTTGATCCCTAAACTAAATAAATACTAAATAAATGTCCAAAAAAAATATATCCGAATTAATTAATTAGCTATAATAACATCCTGTTCTTTTAATTAAAATTGATTTTTATATTAGCTATAATAACATCCTATTCTTTTAATTAAAATTGATTTTTATATTAGCTATAATAACATCCTATTCTTTTAATTAAAATTGATTTTTAGATAGAAATAAGAGGTATTCTCACACCCTAGTAGAAGCTTACCTACAAATCTGAAAGGAAACTTTTTTTACACTACACGTCAGATGCCTTTTTATTTCTAGGTTAAAACAATGTTAACAGTTTTTTGACAAAAAGACATTATTATCATAATTATTAAATTCAAGGATTTCTCTGGATATTTATATACTTCAACGATAAATGGTCACTAATTGAAGAATTCAGGGACTTTTAGTGCCACAAACCCTTTTATGGAATACAAACACTTTAATTTTCTTCTTCTTCTTCTTCTTTTTTCTTTTTTTTTTCTGAAAGCAATTTTATTCTTGATTTTCCAGATCTGGCAACATCTATGAGATAGTGACAAGGTCGAATCTATGTGTGGTTCCAACTGATCTTGTGTATCCATTCCGTGCGTGTAAGTTGTAACATGAAAAGTGCCTGACCAATCAAATAGGTAATTTTTCACATTGCTTTCTAGCATTTGAGACTTCGAGTTGGAGTCACACGTGGTTATTTAAGGGAAGATACAATCAGCACTCAACACTACAACAACTAGATAGCAATGAGCTTTCACGGAGTAGCTTGTGCCTTGTAGGTTTGTCTACCACTCAAACTTCCCAGGACTGCTAAATTTTCTGCTCAGATTGTCGCGAAATCAGCTGCAATTTATCTTACTTTTGGTCTAATTCCTTTATCTTCTACTGATATTGAAGTTATTTGTTATGACTGAGTGATTTATTTTCTATTCATGTTGAAGGTTTTGTAATGACTATGTTCGAGTGGTTTATCTTCTATTCATGAATATTACTCTTGTCATAATAACTTCTTACTTTAGTTCATAAACGTAGAAAGAAATATATCAAATTAAGATCAAAAGTAGCATCAACAACTACTATAGAAGTTGAAAGTGAAAGATTTCTAAAATGTCATTTGAAATCCCAACATTTCCGTAAGTTGTTGGGGCAAAAGAAATATCCAACAGAGTTAGAAGTCACCGATCTTTTACTGCTCTAACTTCGAGCAAAAGTGAGATAATAGTACTCATTTATGTCCATATCTTTACAAACAAATTTGCGTTAGCATTCATCATACACACTTGCAAAAAGGGATAAATTCTTCAACTCAATGTCCACACGTATATATGCATTACCAAAGTACCCTTCTTTTTTTTCAGCATTACTTTTGTCATATTAATTTCTTTTACATTCCATGCTTAAATATATCAAAATTAAAGAAAAAGTCACATCAACAACCAGCATAGAAGCTGAAAATGAAAGAAAATCTCTAAAATCGGTAATTTGGAGTGCAAAATTTCCGCAATTTGATCTGGTTATAGCATGTTCAACAGAGTTAGATGTCCTCACTCTTTACTCCTCTAGTAACTCCGAGCCAGAGTGAGAGATAATATTGATCATCACGTTCATATTTTTACTAACAAATTTGCATTAGCATGCATCATACAAAAACTGCCCAAAAAGGGATTAAATTCCTTAATTCAATGTCCACACATAAATGCGGCCCCAACTTGTAACTCCTGCTAGCATCCCAACATTGTGAGGGTGTGCATCCAATCTCATTGGAGCTGATTCTAGGTGTGGGCTCTCTAAGGCAAAACTCGTATTCCTTTGAGCCAAGCAAATGACATCGATTCTTTTCTTCAAACTACTTACGAAGAGGTGTGAATCGTCCCAACCCCATACACCCGATATTGGCCTGTTGGACGAGGAAAATAGCTATGAGTGCCTACGTTTTTCACTCTTGCAAACTTGCTATGGTAGGGCAAAAGAGAAAATAGCGATGTGTATATGAATATGATCAAGAATAACATCATACAAGGAAAAACTTAAAACCTTGGTCTAATTAGGAAAGAATCTGATAATATGGACGAACGTGATCACAGAGATACAAAAATGGCACTTAAAAATCTTGTATTGAAAACACAATTATATTGAAAACACAATTATACTTCTAGTATCAATAGCTATTTGTCAAAAACCTGAACATAATATACGCACTAACGTATAAAACCCTAGCAGCGTAAAGAACATGACAAACTTTATGACAACAACCAAACGTCAAGCAAATGGGTTACATAAAGAAAAAACATACACTTGAATATATGATGGATTACTATGGGAAATGAATGACGTCTCCTCAAAATTAGCTCCACCAGTTATACCAATTGTACCGCTGTATCTACATTCAAAGATCACAAATGTCAGCAAAAGCAAGATCATTTAAAATTTAGTTAATTCCTCACGTCTTTGTAATATGCAAGACACATAAGATCCTTAACCGCATCATCACATAATCATTTACATAGCAATGTCCTAATGATACGTTAAAGTGGGAGCAAATGATAAAAACGTTCAGCCCATACCACTCGAGAAGTTTTCCATTTACTGAAAATTGTTCATCCGAAGAGATAACCCAACAATTATATCATAGAGAAATTAAACAGCGATACTATGCTGGCACTTCAAAGCAAAACAAAAGGTCAATAGGTAGAAAAGAAAGCAGTGATGCCTGCCACTTGCTAATTGCTACTGACAAATCATCTCACTTCTCTATGAAAATGCATGGTAATATGAGTCAACTTTCAAATATATTTACAGGGTGTATTTGTGAAAAAGTACATAAGACTTACTGAACCTGATATATGTTTCTTGCAGAATGTTCAAGTACTGCCAGTGATATCGTCGTAACAATTATTATTTTCATTTTTTTTGTTTTGTGTAACAATCATTAAATTGAGAATACATACCCTGTGGTCGCAAGGCACTTTCCAGATGGAGAGAAGTAAGCAAAACTTATTGTTGCTTCATGCCTAACTGTCTTCAAAGTCTTGGGCTTATCTGCATCAATTCTTCTCAAATCCCAAATGCAAGCAGTCCCATCTGTAGAACTAGTGGCCATGATATTTGGATTTTCTGAACTAAAGTCTATGGAGTTAGTCTTTCCATCATGTAAAGACCATTGGGTTGTACAATTTCCAGTTCTCGCATCCCATATTTTCAAACCTCCACGAGGACGCCCCTCACCAAAATATAAACACTTCACATCATTTGATTGTTGGGCGAGAGAGGATATCCCACGATCAGTAGAATATATCAGCTTAAAGACCTCCTTTTTAGCATCCATCATCCAGATCATTCCATCAGAATAACCTGTAAAGACCTGCATTTGTACATGTGATTAAAACTTTCAAGTCCTTTTTTTTTTTTTTTTTTTCTTTTTTCTAAATTCTATCAAGGCATTGCTGAAACAGCTGAGCTACATACTAAGCACAATTTTGCTAGTGGCACCTAACAAAAGCCGCATTTACAGCAGATGGCTGAACATAAAGACTAGGATCCCTACCTAGGAAAGATATGGGGGAAAACCACTTTGACTTCATAAGAATGACAATTGAAGATTCAAAAGACTTAACTATTTGCGAATTTGAGTCAGTATCATCTAGCTATGTACAAGTTCGGTAAGTCTTTAACCCAATTTCTTATCAATAGTTGCATTCCACGAACGCAGCGCTTATTATAAAATCCATACAGGGTATCACTTCATAATGAAAAATTACCTTTGTCAAGCAATGAGGATGAATCGAAATCCCGGAAATGGAACTCTGATGAGGACGATACCTGTATATTCCTTCTTCTTCTTCTATATCATGATCAAGATTCCAAAACCCAACACTACCAAACCTGTTCCCAGCCACAATAATTCTAGAGCTATCACAAGGGAAAAACCGCAAAGCCTTAATATGTTCCTTCACAACTCGGGCTATGTTCTCCGGTTTCAGAGTCATAGAATCCAAGCTAAAAGAACCCGCAACTTCATTTCCGGAAACCCCCAAACTCCCATCTTTGCAAACCCCATCTGTACCAGACTCTACTTCCTTAGATATACCCACTCGAGATTTTTTCCCAATGCCCACAATAGTCTCTATTAGTGCCCGATCAGACCCCTCTCCACAGTATGCCTCTTTCATTCTAAGACGCTTGCTGACTGCTTTCGAATCAGGTGGCATTCCTCTCGTACGCAGAGACTGTCGTTTAACAACTGGGGTGTCGTTTCTGGGTTTCTTCTGTGGAACTTTGTCCGGTTTGGTCACATGGCTGGCATTAAAGTGAGAAATTTGAAATGGGTTTTCATGGAAAACGGTAACTAAGTGATCCAGAGAAAGAAATTCGACATGGGTTTTCATTAAAAAAGGGGATTAAGATATATATATATATAGAGAGAGAGAGAGAGAGAGAGAACCTGTGGCGCTTGGTTAAGGCAGTGAGTTCGGTGGCCATGGAGTGAATCTTAAGGCCAGCCATCATTTCGTCTCTCCGGCGGATATTGTCGAGCCTCTTACGCTCGTACTCAGTCAGTTCCGTAGACGCCATGGAAGCAAAATAAATGTATAGGAACAGAGTCACAGAGCCGTAGTAAGAGAGAGAGTCTAGTTGACGGGTTTATGTATAGGCTTTTGGAGGGAACTTGTATTTATTTATTTTAATGCCAAAATGAAATTTTGATCACACGTTTTTGCTTTGGGACTTGGCAGTCTTACAGAAATTGTTTACACTGGCATCCCTTACTTATATTAAAATTAGATTTTTACCATTCGGACCAGAATATTTACACTGACAACCTCAACAATTTAGAAAGATGAAAAAGAAAACTCACACGCTCTCTATCTCTCCCGTAGTAAAATGGAATAAAAGTTCAATTTGATCAGTAAATTTTCATTTTTATAATGTTTTTCTATGAAAACAACATTTAATTGTTAAAATTAAAAGAGTAACACAACCAAAATAGTGAAAATTTCGTTGATATTTTAATTTCTTTTTCTACCCGTGGCGTGGGTTGTCAGTTGCCACTGGAGTTATTTTTGGTTCAAAAGTGTTAGATGGTGTAGTATAATTTTCCTTGATTATTTTTATATTCAAAAACTCTTTTGTTGTTTATTTTGTAGGTGTATTGTTCCAAATGCCAGTACTAATTATGTTCTTTTTTTTTTTAACTTTTTGCCCCTGATGTAGGTAGATAATCTTAATTTTCCCTTCTATAATATAAAAAGTTTCATAAGTGCCCCCAAAACTTTCAAATTATTTTAAAAAAATCCCATGTGTAAAACTTTGTAGATGGAAACTGTTATTTTGAAATGTTTACCCTTTCAGGAGCAAAATGATATAACTACATATTTCCTGGCAAAAATTAAAAATATATATAAAAACCGAAAACTTAATCCAACAACACAATAGAAAAGTAGAAAGTATTAACGTTGCATTTTGAGAAAAAGGATATGGGTTTGATTGATTTGGTAAGAACATATTTTAAATTTAGTTAGCAACGTAAGTTCAGGTTGATTATGGAAATAATTTTTTTTTAATTTTTTCTTTTAAAAAGAAACTCTTAAAGTCTTACGGTCTTACTACACTAAGATCTTATGATGCAAAAATACATTTCAAAAATTTATCAAAATTAATTTATAAGTTGTTCGTTTGTCTTCTTGGTCCTTACAAAATACACATTCCCATATCTACTTCTCAACTCTATGGTCTGAAGTATTTCGGTTCCTTCCTAAACGGCATGTCGTATCTATAACTCTCAACGGTATATGGTTTGTGTTGCTTTCTGTTTCCCTTTATTACTTGGGCATTTTACATCGTTTATTTTATTATTCTATTTTATTTTATTTTATTTTCTTTACTTTTGTATGAAAAATTACATCCAATTAAGAAATATAGAAACATGTATAGCAAAAAAGAACTTACGACAACAGAAGTAGCCTTAAACAACAAAAAGGAGACTGAAAATGAAAGCAGACCCATAAAAATAATAAGAAAAGAACTGAAAATAACTCGACAAGCAAGGTGAGGCAGAAGGATGTTCAACATAGGTTTTTCATATTTTTTTTTTTTCCTCTTTTGTTTGTTCAGAGATAGATGTTCAACATAGTTAGAACTTAGAAGATATCATTACACTACTAAGTCCGAGCTAGAGTGAGATATTTAACAATCAAGTCGTTACAAGCTGATTGCCTTAGAGATATATCATACAAGAACTATAGTTTAAAATTAAAAGGTATAAAATTCCTCAACTCAACTGCCAGTCCACATATAAACCTGGCCCCCACCTGTGGCTCCTGCAAGCATCCCAACATTGTAAGGGTGTGTATCAAATCTGCATGGAATTGCTGATATGTGTGGGCTCTGTAATGTAAATATTGTTTTCCTTTGAGCTGGAGAAATGACATCAACTCCTCTTTTCATATTACCAATAAAGATGTGTGAATCATCCCAACCCCATATTGCCCTATTGAACAAGGAAAATAGCAGTGAGCAAACATAGTCATCACACTTACAGATTTTCCAGGTGCGTAGAGAAAGTGGGTAACAGAGACGTGAAAGAAACACGTAGTCAAGCATTCAGGGAAACTTTAAACTACCTCCAGTGTCCTATTATGGCCGTTTAACTACAAGTAGTCAAGAAATTGATATACAATATAGATTAATTTTATAGATCTTTTACCATGTTACAAGAAAAAGCTAAAATTATAGACGCAACATTAAGAAAGGGGACAATCAGAAGAACTGAATGACAACGGAATAACAAGCAGAAGGTTCAGACAAGAAAGAAAGAAGATAGTAGCATTTGTAAATCGAGCAAAAAAGTTCATACTTGAAAGGAGAAATCCATCTTCCTGTCTGATTATTATGTGGAATCCATGATGTCTCCTCAAAGTTATCTCCACTAAGTACACGAACTGTGTCATCAAAACTACAAGAAGCGATCAAAGAATCCCACCAAAAGCAAGATCAATCAAAACAAAGCTAATTCCTTCATATTTTATATTATGCAAGACACGTTAGGCTCTAAACAGCATTATGGTATATAGCAACATATACATTAGGCTCTTAATATAAAACAATTCCAGAATGTTAATTTCATACTTTATGAGGCGTTTGTTATTGCTGCGGACTGTTTAAATACCTGTTTAAGTCAAGAAGGAAACCTTTCTATTATAGAGAAATTGAAGCAATGCAATGCTCGGACTCAAAAGAAACCAAAAAGTTAATACTTGTTAGTGCATACTGGTTAACTTCTTTCAGCTTCTGCTTATTGCTCTCTTTATATTTCAGGAGTATTTGTCAAGAAGATTAACTAAACATTTGTAACCCAATACTATTTTTTTCTCCAGCAGAAAGTTAAGTATTGCCAATGGAAATCATTAGTATCATATTATTTTCTCCCTTTAAGACTTGGTTTTAAAAAAATCACGCAGTATGTACCTTGTAGTTGCAAGGAACTTTCCAGAAGGCGAGAAATAAGCAGAATATACAGCTCTCTTGTGGCTAACCGTCTTCAAAGGCTTGGGTTTATCTGCATCAATACTTCTCAAATCCCAAATGCAAGCAGTACTATCAGAGGAACTAGTGGCCATGATATTAGGATTTTCCGAACTAAAATCTATGGAGTTAATCCTATCCTCATGCAAAGTCCATTGGGTTGCACAGTTTCCAGTCCTCTCATCCCAGATATTCAAATCTCCACGACCCTCACCAAAATATAAACACTTCATATCATCTGACCGTTGAGAAAAAGAGTAAATAGTGTTATCACTAGAATATATTAAATCAAAGATCTCCTTTTCAACATCCATCGACCGGATATATCCATCATAACAACAGGTAAAGACCTGCACTTGAACAGAACAATTAAAAATTAAAAATGAAGACCGAAATAAATTGCTCGGAATAGATAATACGCAACATAACGAGGCTAGCTTTCGCCTATAGTGGCATATAACAAAAGACGCCTTCAAAGCAAATGGCTAAGAAACAAACTAATCTTTGTGCATGAAAACTACTTGTGCATCTAGGCAGGCTAGTCGTTTCCATGTTTCAGGAAAGGAAGACTACTAAATATTCAAAAACTAATATCCGTATTGCACACCTATGAGTTAGTAACTTTTAACAATTGATTAGTAACTTCTAACAATTTACAAGTACAAAGAACTCTTGCACCAGATATATTATCTAGAATGGCATTCCACAAATCCGGCCTTATGCTAAAGTCATATGAAGAATAATACAAATGTACATTTTACCTTGGACAAGCAATGTCGGTGAATTGAAATCCCCGAAATAGGACCCGAATGAGTATGATACCTATATACCCCATCTTCCTCTTCCATCTGATGATCAAGATTCCAAAACCCAACATCACCACCCTTGCTCCCAGCCACAACAATTCTAGAGTTGCTACAAGGGAAAAACCTCAGAGTCATAATCCTATCCTGCACAACCCGAGCTACATTCTCCGGATTCAGAGTCATCGAATACAAGCTAAAAGAACCCCCAACTTCATTTTCTTCCTTCTTAATTGAATTGCGCAAAACCCCCAAATTCTCCTCTTTACAAACCCTAACACCATCAGTCTCCGCTCCCAAATCAACACCCAGTTCAGATTTTTTCCCAATACTCAAAATGGTTTCTATTAGAGCTCTATCAGACCCCTCATCGAGAAACGCCTGACTCATACTAAGAGGACCCATCTTCGGAATCGAAGGCTTCGATGGTGGGGTCTGAGAATTAGGGCTTTTCGCCGGAGACTCGACAAGATCGTTGTCAAGCCCTTCCGAATCAGGCAAAATTCCTCTCGTTCGCAAAGACCGTCGTACAACGACCAGATTGTCGTTTTTGGGTTTCTTCTTGGGACTAATTCTTTTCGGCTTGGGTGCACTCCTGCCATAAAAATGAAATTTACGACATGGGTTTTCATGAAAATGGTGATTAAGGAAGAGAAAGAGAGAAGAAGAAGAACCTCTGGCGCTTGATTGAGGCGGCGGAGAGTCGAGTAGCCATGGATTGAAGCTTGAGGGAAGCCATCATTTCGTCGTTCCGGCGGATATTCTCGAGCCTCTTACGCTCGTACTCGTTAAGCTTCTTAGGCGCCATGGAAGCAAGTGGAAGTTCACAGAGAGAAAGAGTAACAGAGAATACAAAAAGAGAGAAAGATATAGAGAAAGAGAGAGTGATCTCTAGTTATATAGGTGTAGGGTGGCTGTGAGCGGGAACTAAATTTGGCGGCAAATGAAAAAAACGTAAGGGTAGCACTCGTCCTAGTTGAAAGCTCAACTTAGAAGAGAAATTCGGGGAAATATGCACGATATTTACCCCTATGTTGAAGCATATGCACGGTTTAAAAAACCTTTGAAAAAATATGCTTTATGACAAAAATTCCCTTGAAAAAAATATGCATGCCCCAAGTTTAAGGCTCATTTCCCTCTTTTCTATCTTCACTCTGCCTCCATCTCCTCCCCTTCTGCTCGAAACCCTCCCAGAAACCGGTCAAAATCTGCTCGAAAACCAGCCGAAATCCGGTCAGAAAGCTGTCTGTTCTGGTTCATTCTTCACTCGGCCATCTTTTGCTATAGTAACATCAGGATTTTTCTCTTTTCTCCAGCAACCTCCGCTTGACAGCCCGGAAAACTCATCTGTTGAAGTCAAAACTCCACTCTCGTGGACAACTCTCAGTCTCGACCACGATCAGAAACTCGAAGATGATCCCTAAATCAAAGGTAAATTTTAGACTAAGGTTATCTGCAAATACAAGTTAGGGTTTTAAAAATATTAAAACTTAATAATTTATTGTTTGGTTTAGTGTGGTAGATTAAAGATATGGCATTGAGTCCGTGTAAATAGGGTAAAATTAAGAAACAAAAAACGGGAAAATGTAAATTTCGACACAATTCAACTGCATTTTGATGCATATTTGATAAAAGAAATGAATATCAAGTATATGTGATTAATGTTCGATGATATTTCGATGTCATTTCGATTAGCTGGAAATTAAAGTTTAACTTTTTCTCTGTCCTTGGTATTTCGATGCATTTAAAATATTTGTCTAAGTAGAATTTAGCTGTATTTTGATGACACTTCGATTATCTAGAATTTCGCTGTATTTTGATGACACTTCGATTATCTTTGATGGTACGTGAAGCTTTTATAAAAATTTCGATATAATTCGATGGTATTCTTTTATTTTTCAATGATACTTGACCTTTTTTGTGTCTCATTAAATTTCTGATGTCTTTCGATGCTTCTTCGATTCAATTTCGATTATACTTGACACTTTTGTGGAAGAATAATCTTTTGATGTATTTCGATGATCTTTCGGTAATTGTTGTCATGTTTCTAGTAGATTAAAATTTCGATTCATTTTGATAGTTTTTCGATTCATTGTTCAATGACGGGTGTGTTTCGATGCTCTTCGATGTAGTAATTTCGATGATTTTGCCAAAAATAAGGGATTCTATAGTTTTGCTCGATGACCATTGAAATAGGGTCGAAATTGATTGGTTTCGGTCCTATTTCGATGGTTTTCGATATCATTTCAATGGAGTTTCGATGAGTTTATAAATTTACAATTTTTTTTATTATTCTAATTTTTATTTTCTCCTATCAATGCAGAGTACAAAGTCAAAGCTGATTGTACCTTTAGAGAGTCACTTTCCTGAGAGAGTGACTATAAAAGGGGTGCAGTTATGACAAAGATAAAAGAGAAATTTGAGAAGTTTGATTTGATAGAGAGGGTGAAGAATTGTCCATTCAAGCAGTTCTTTCTTGCTCCTCCTTTGCAAGTATCAGGAGTACATCTTATACCAGCTACTGCTCAGGATGGTCAAATCCAAAAATCCAGATGAGTTGTAGTTTTTTGTTGGGGGGAGTCATTTGAGATTCGGGCTCAGTGAGTTTTCTTTGATAACCACCTTGAACTTTGGCAAAGATCAAGACATGGTTAAGTACAAATCAATGAGTAGTAGCAGGAGGCTTATAGAAACATACCTGAATAACAATGCCATTGTCAAATCCGGTGAATTAGAAGCTGAATTTCTTAAATGTGAGAAGAAGGAAGACAGTTGGAAATTAGGTCTTTGCTATTTGGTGGATGGATTGTTCATGGCACAAGAGTCAAGTACGAAGATTCAGTTGGATATGTTGTCTTTTGTGGAGAATGAGGAGCATTTCTTCAACTATCTATGGGAAGGCGATCATATGAGAGAACCTTGGCTAGTTTAAAGGATATGTGGAATCAGCGAGAAAATTACTTGGTGAAGATTAAAAAGAATTCGAAAGCCAAAGAAGCTCAATACACGTTGTACGGTTATAACATCGCTTTGCAATATTGGGCTTATGAGGCTATCCCAAAGCCAACAGATGCATTAGTGGACAACCTCGGCATAAAATTTCCGAAGATACTATATTGGACATCAAACAAAATGCTTTCTCCGATGAAAATGTCTATTCACTGTTATATAAGATGATGATGTTGAAACGTGAATCTACTGATAAAAAATAATTAAATTCATCAGATAAAACAAATATATCAAAAAAAATATAAACAAAAATTCATTTTTTTAATTTAACAAAGAAAGTCGAAATTACGTCAAAATTCATTATCATCAGACAAACATCAAACATCTATCAAAAAATCATCGAATTTTACTTATACTAAAAAAAATCTCATATCATCGAATATTCATTGAATCAATTTTGAAATTTATCGAAAATTCGAACCTAGTCAAAATAGTGTCAAATTTTAATCGAATATTCGCGTTTCGTCGAATCTAAGTCCAAATGTCATCGGAAATTCGATGTTTTTTAGGGGCTGCTGGTCCTTTCTCCCATAATTTTGTAGAAATTCTCACAAATCAAGTTTAATGCATAAATTAT
Organism: Trema orientale; assembly: GCA_002914845.1. Taxonomy (NCBI): domain Eukaryota; kingdom Viridiplantae; phylum Streptophyta; class Magnoliopsida; order Rosales; family Cannabaceae; genus Trema; species Trema orientale. The sequence goes on from JXTC01000798.1 coordinate 12,452, forward strand.
GCTCATAACAGATTCAAACTTAGTTAAAAACAATTTTAAAATAATACCCATAACATTTAAATACAAATTACTTACCCATTTTTCGAATTTCCTTCCTTAGTCTTTTCGCTTCTTCTCAAATTCTTTTTTCTCTTTTTTTCCAATTATTTTTTCTTTTTTTTTTTTCCTTTTATTCTTTTTCGATCTTACAATTTCAGCTCCTCATACGACTATTAACTTAAATAATCGAGATACATAGAAATATAGAAGCACGGCGGAGAAGAGATTTTAGTTATGTTAAAGAGAAGATAGGCATATAGTTTATTGGAGGTAAATGTGACTTTTTAGGTAACATATGCATATTTTACGAACTTTTTTTGAGGATAGCATATGGACCAAAATATACCTATTATAATACATATTTTTACATAATTTCTCATTTAGAATGTGTTAGAGACTCCGAGTCGAATCAGTTAGGATGATGAAATTGATTAATCTTGGAAAAAAAATACTAATAATAAATAAAAGTACAAAGGCTAGAGGAAAGAAGAAACCAAATAAGATGGAATGAAAAAATAGTATAGAGAGAAAACATGTAAGAAAAAAACAAATTTTTTTTCTTCGACAGTTATTTAATATAGATCAGGGAAGAAATAAAACTAGTTTTATATAAAAGTATTATTTTATCTTTATGCTATTATTGCTTAAAGTTTAGTGTGAGAAGGTAGTTGAATAATTCAACTTCCTCATTAATTAACTTAACATTTTTTCGTCTCATTTTCTCTCTAGTTTGGGGAGAGAAATATTAGGTCTGCCCCACCCTAATTTTTTCACACTTTTCTCTTTATTCCTATTTTCTCTCTATCACAACTATTGTTTTCTATTTTCTCTTTATTTTTCCTTCTTACCTTTTTTTTCTATCTGTTTTTCTCTCTACCAAATATAGCCCAATAGTTAGTTTCACTTTCTAGTTTTTTTTAAATACTTTTGTATCACTTCTTTGACATATAGACTATACTAAAATATATCATGTTAAATAAAAGATTAAGGTGCTATTTGGTGCAATGGAATGACCATTAGAATAGAATGGCAATTCTAATAGAAATTTATTCTTTTGTTTGATTGGACCAAAAAGTAATAGAATAGTTATTCCTATAGGCCCTGTTAGGGCGCGGGATTAGATTAGATTAGATTAAGTGGATTGGATTAGAGTGGATTGGATTTAGTGGATTTAATATTGTGTTTGGTACATGGTCGGATTGGACAAATTTAAAAGAAAAAAATAAAAAATAAAAATTAAATGATCGCATTGGACTGCAAAAATCACACATCTCTTTCCTATATATATAGAGAAAGCATAATTTTCCCCTATATAGCTGATCAATCTTATCTAAAGATCATTGACTTTCTTGACTTTCTTGGTCTTCCACTCTTTTACAATAAATAAAGAATACAAAGTAGCAAAGTTCTCATCCCCTTGTTGGCACTTCACCAATTTTTGTCTCATAAAGGAAACTCATCCCCAGAGTAATTACCGGCCACCACCCAGAGCTCAATCTTCAAAATCCAAAGAGAAATTTGGCATCCTAAAAATGTTTTCACTATAGACATCAACACAAATTTTGTCTCAACANACAACAGGCATATAAGTGCTTGGCTCGACCAGAAAAGGAATGACGACAGCCTTCCTAGGAATGAAGGCCTCGACATTAGATGAGATAGCAGTAGGGCGAGCTTGGAACATTTTCTCGACGATCATGGTGGGTCGAGCAGTAGCGACGACCATGGCTAGTCCAGTGACGGCGATAGGCCACGCAAGTTCAATGGCAAAGGGAAACCGACTGGACGGTGCAAGGAAGAGCCAAGGGTGAGGTTGAGGCTGAGATGAGAGTTGGGTGAAAAGTAATCCGAGGATAACTAATCCCACCATTTTAGAAGGGATTATATTCTATATATATTGAATTATTTTTTGGTCAACAAACTATTAATCCAATCAATAATTATTCCCAAACATGGGATTGAGACTATTTATCCTAATCCTAGTCCCAATCCCATATGTCAAAGGGGTCATAGAAATTTTTTTTTATCAAATTGGGTGAATAGCTATTCTTAAACAAGACCAATGGAATACTTTTTTCATTCTAATGTAAAATTAAATAAAAAAAGTTTCTTCCCAAAAATATCACTTAAAATATCTAAAAAATATCACTTAAAATATCTATCTACCCTAATTTATGTATGGTACGTCTCTTTTATTTCCTCAACCTCTTACGTTTAACTAAAAAGAAAAAAAAAAAACCTCTACCGTCAAGACTCAAGAGCCAGAGCCTCTATAATCTGCAAAAGGAGAAATTCATAAATTTTGAAGTTTGTCTTTTATTTTTTTTTTCGTTCTTTGTTTTTTTCCTTTTCCAAACATCTAAACGTAGTCAAAATTTCATGGCTTCTTATTGGAGAAATGAAAAACTCATCAACTCGTCGTCAGCCAATTATTGAAGAAATGATGACTGCAAAACAGATGGGGATTAATGAGGAGTAGATAAGGACCAACAGTCTCTCTATACTAGAACGACATAAAGCGAGTAGTATGATTATTCGTGATAATGCGACAATCAATTCCTTTTGGGGGCTTCGGAATGAGGAGAAAGGAGAACGGGTGAAAGCAAAGTTGGATGGCCTCATATTTACTGTTTTGTCCCCTTTTATTTTACCCGTAATTATCAGGAGAATATTATTAAGCCAATTATTACTATTTCATGAATAGAAAAAATTTTCCACTAAATTGGGTGAATAGCTATTCTTAAACAACACCAGGGGAATACCTTTTTCATTCTAATGTAAAATTAAATAAAATAATTTTTTCTCTAAATTATCTCCTAAAATATCTAGGAGCTTATAGAAATATGACCAAATTTTGGGCCCAATTTCAGTAAATGTCCCTTTATCAAATGTTATAGCAAAATGTCCGATATATATGCATATATACCAAGTGTAAAATGTTATATATCAAGTATAAAAAAATATATACCCAGTGTATTTCAGTACAGTAACTAAAATTGGTAGATATGTGTATCTATTAAGTATAAAAATATATATACCTGGACATTTAGCTATAAAATTTTAAAAGTGGACATCTACTTAATTAAATTTAAAATTTTGGTCATCCACCTAAATTTCT
>JXTC01000798.1:28172-42870 GCA_002914845.1 Trema orientale
CCAATTTCTATTTATCTAATTATCTAATAATTAGATATTTTTAAATTCAAAATTTAAACAACTTAGGAAACTTACCTCTCCATAAATTTAAAATTAATTAATTCAAAATTAATTAATTAATAACAATTATTAATTAACTATTTATCTAGACAAAGTGTGCAGTAACAGAAATAATATAATATCCAGTACAGTGTTTGTAAGAGGTGGAATTGGGGACCTATGGACCTGTAATTCAAGCTCCAATAAATTATGACAATTAATTAAACTCTTTAATTAATTTGTCTAATTTATTAATTCCAATATTACTCCACTAAAAATCTGGAATTGCACTCTTGAAATTACAGAATTAATTTACTCAGAAAACAACGAGCAGTCCATCGATTTAACCATTACATGTAGTTCGATCCTCCATAGACAATTCATAATTGGAGCTAGGTCATGTTCCATTTACCTCTCCAATTACATATTTATCCTTGTGTACCATTGATTCTCTAATGAAAAATTAATTTATAAATCTATTACAAATTGAGTACTCAAACTGTTCAAGTCCTGAATCAATACACAAGGGAATCATCTTTCTAACTTCTTAATGGAAGGAATGGATTCCATATCTGTAAGTTACATTCCCAGCTACTCATCTCATCATGCTCCCAAGATACAAGTATTTCGATCTGTTTAAAAAACAAACCTTTAACAAGTATGTCAAAGAACATAATGTTATAAATAGGAGTCTATAACTACTCAGGATTAAGATTGATCTACATATGATCATCTAGTGACATTATTTGAACTCTCAATAGTTAACGGAATTTATGTGAGATTCAAATCATGTCTGGTCCAGTCCTATATAATCGAATTATATAAATTACCTACATTGTGATGTCAACACATCAATAGTCCGGATAAGACTATTACATTCTCAATGTTAATGGACCGTACTAATAATATTTAATTAAAGATCCCAAACTTTAATTAATTATTATGGACTATATTTAGTTTATTATCCATAGATTTAATCCTCATGTATATAACACTTATATACTAAATTTGTGGTCACATAAATAAACTAGGAATTTTCTGATATTTAAAGACATACCAATTATGCACAAATTCAAATAGAAAAATGTCATTTTATTAATTCAGCAAATATCCAAAATATACATGCTTTTAGGGCATAAACCCTAACAATCTCCCACTTGCCCTAAAGCAGGTGAGACATGTCTCTCAATCCTAAACCCTCCAAGTGACTCTCAAAAGTCTTAGCTGGAAGCGTTTTTGTAAAAGGATCAGCAATGTTGTTTTCAAATGCTATCTTCATAACGGCCACGTCTCCTCGATGTACTATCTCTCTAATCAGATGATACTTTCTCTCTATATGCTTTCCTCTCTTGTGACTTCTTGGTTCCTTTGAATTCGCCACCGCTCCACTGTTGTCACAGTATAAAGTCAATGGCTTATCCATATTTGGAACAACTTCCAAATCAGTAAAGAACTTTCTGAGCCAAACTGCTTCTTTAGCTGCTTCACAAGCTGCTATGTATTCTGCTTCTATAGTAGAATCTGCAGTACTGGATTGTTTAATACTTCTCCAGACAATGGCTCCATCACCAAGAGTGAACACTGACCTAGACGTCGACTTTCGAGTATCTTTGTCTGATTGAAAATCAGAATTAGTGTAACCAGTAGGAATCAAGTCCTGACTTGAATAAACCAGCATATAATTTCTCGTTCTCCTAAGATACTTGAGAATATGCTTTACCGCTATCCAGTGATCTAATCCTGGATTTGATTGAAAACGACTGACTATCCCTACTGCGTAGCATATGTCAGGCCTAGTACACAACATGGCGTACATAAGGCTGCCAACTGCAGACGCATAAGGAACACGTCTCATATCCTCTTCCTCTTGAGGTTTCTTGGGACATTGCTCTTTGGAAAGAATAACTCCATGTCGAGAAGGTAACTGTCCTTTCTTAGAGTTTTGCATCGAAAAACGAATGAGCACCTTATCAATATAAGATGCTTGAGATAGTGCCAAAAGTCTGTTTTTGCGATCTTGAATAATCTGGATCCCAAGCACATAACTTACTTCTCCCAAATCTTTCATTTGGAATTGCTCGGCTAGCCACTTCTTTATATTAGATAATATTTCTACATCATTCCCAATGAGCAAAATATCATCTACATAAAGAACTAGGAAGACCACTTTCTTGTCTTTGATGTACTTGTATACACAAGGTTCATCAACATTTTGATCGAAACTATAAGATTTAATCGTCTCATCAAATCTTAGATTTCATGATCTTGAAGCTTGCTTAAGTCCATAAATGGACCTAAGTAGCTTGCAGACTTTCTGCTCTTGGCCTTTAGCTATAAAACCTTCTAGTTGCACCATACAGATGCTTTCTTCAAGATAGCCATTCAAAAAAGCTGTCTTGACATCCATTTACCATATTTCATAGTCTAAACATGTAGCAATGGATAAGAGGATACGTATGGATTTAAGCATGGCTACTGGCGAGAAAGTCTCCTCATAGTCAACTCCCTCTTTTTGGGCATAACCCTTTGCCACTAACCTAGCCTTGAACGTTTCAACTTTTCCATCTACACCTCTTTTTCTTTTATAGATCCATTTACATCCGATGGGCCTAACATCTTCAGGTGGATCTACAAGTTCCCAGATAGAATTGGAATACATGGATTTCATTTCTTGGTTCATAGCCTCTTGCCATTTTTCCTTATCAGAATCTTCCATTACATGCTTGTATGTCAATGGGTCATCTTGGCTACTATCGGAAACAGCAACATGTGCTTCTCCAACTTCCCTGTAGCGAGCAGGTGGTCTAATAACCCTCCCACTACATCGAGTTGCCAAGGTATTCTGATCTGGAATAGTAGTCTCATAATTTTGTCGTTCAACAACTGTTGTTGGTTGTGGTCTGATCTAATCAGAAAGTAATTCTTCTAGTACAACTTTACTTCGAGGTTTGAAATCTGTCATATAGTCATTTTTAAGAAAAGTGGTATTTGTCGATACAAATACCTTTTTCTCTTGAGGACTATAAAACAAACCTCCTCTTGTGCCTTTTGGATAACCTACAAATAAACAAACCTCTATACGTGGTTCTAGCTTCCCAGTCTTTCCTTTCAGTACATGTGCTGGACACCCCATATGCGGATGTGACGTAAACTAAGTTTGCGCCCATTCCACAACTCTAAAGGTGTCTTTTGAATAGACTTGGAAGGTACTACATTCAAAATGTAAACAGCGGTTTGAAGTGCATAACCCCAGAATGAGAGTGGTAGGGAAGAGTAGCTCATCATTGATCTAACCATATCAAGCAACGTTCGGTTTCTCCTTTCTGCAACACCATTCTGTTGTGGTGTTCCAGGTGCTGTGAGTTGGGATAGGATGCCATTCTCCAGCAAGTGATCCTTGAATTCATTATCAAGGTATTCACCTCCTCGATCTGATCTAACCATATCAAGCAACGTTCGGTTTCTCCTTTCTGCAACACCATTCTGTTGTGGTGTTCCAGGTGCTGTGAGTTGGGATAAGATGCCATTCTCCAGCAAGTGATCCTTGAATTCATTATCAAGGTATTCACCTCCTCGATCTGATCGAAGAGTTCTTAATGACTTACCTAATTGCTTTTCAGCTTCTGCTGTGAATTCTTTGAACTTTGCAAAGGTTTCAGATTTTCTTTGCATTAGGTACACATATCCATATCGTGAATAATCGTCAATAAATGTGCCAAAATATTCGTAACCGCCTCTTGCTTGTATATTCAATGGACCACATACATCGCTATGCACAAGCTCAAAGGGTTCTTTGGCCCTTTCGCCCTTTGCTGAGAAAGGTCTCTTAGTCATTTTCCCTTCTAGACAAGATTCACAAACTGGTAGAGTACCAACTTTTAGCTCTCTTAAAGGACCATCCTTTACAAGTCTGTTTATCCTATCTAGATTGATATGCCCTAACCTAAGGTGCCAAAGATATGTATCGTTGTCATGAGAAACTTTTTGTTTTTTAAATTAGGATGTTCTACTTTAAACATTTCAGTGTTAAGCAGTGATTGTTCGTCCGGCCTTAACATATAAAGTCCATTCTCCATTTTTGCAGAATAAATATTTAAACCATTTCTAGAAATAATAATCTCATTATTAAGAAAAGAAACACTAAACATTTGTTCAAATAATCTTGACATAGAAATCAAATTCCTACAAAAGACAAGTCCTACAGTAGATGCCATCCTCCTAGACTTGTAACTTGATGGATACTAGTATATAAGTGTATATAGAGCCACTAGCAGTATAGGTATTCCAAAGCCCAGAAAGGAAAAAGAGGCACTTCCAATATTGTTAGGTATTCCGGAGAAAAAAAAAAAAGATAAAAACCTTGCGGTATCAAGAAATACTATAAAAAAAATACAAAGTTAGGAGCATCAAACAATATTTATATTTCAAAGCTTAAAAAAAAAAAAAAGAAACCTACTTGCAGTAACAATATAGGTGGTCCCAAAAAAAAAAACTCGCAAGATCAATAAAAATAATAAATAAAGGCCATACTTGGGGAGCATAGGTCCTGGCAAAATTGCAGTGCTTATCAGATCGACTATGTCATCTTGTTTCCATCAGCTTGATTTTTTTTTAGTTTTGTGGTAAAAGTTTCTTGAAAAGGATTGCTTGTAAGGTCTAAAAGTGAACACAGAATAGTTGGAGAGAGAATGGGAAAGTATGTGGGCCCTTCAGGGAAAAACGTGACTTTTTTTTTTTTGGGTTTTTCTATTTTTTTTAAAGCAAATAATCTTAACATTACATTTAACAGACATGGAAAGCAAGAGGAAGAAGTTAAACAATGTGTTAATTATCCGAATTTAACTGGTTTGACAGAGCATGGGACAGAGAAATCGGACAGAGCATCTAAGTCCATCTTCCACACAAAGTGCATTCACAATGTGCTGACGGTTCCTACAATTATGTTATATGTCATTCTTCTTTTGCTTACTCAGCTAACACAAGAATTAAAAAAAAAATGGTTTCATGTCTTCTACCACAAAAGGGAAGAACTTTTCGTATTTAAATCTGAGATTACCAGTGCTCCTAAGTGTTATTGTTGGAAGCATCTTGGAACTATCTATACTTGTGGATGATCATACTTTTTCGACGGTATATGCATAACTAGCCGACATGCTTCTTGTAGCTACACGACCAGTTGCAGAGCATGCAGCTCTGCCGATTGCACAATCAGAGATCATCGAGCCAATAATTACAGTATTCATTTGCCCCCTGTAAGTTTCCATGCATTAGCCAAAGGATCTTAGCAGTGGAATGCACTATATGATAGCCCAACATTGGTCCCAACCTTAGCCATATAGGACGAGGGCCGATTCTATTAGTTAGGCCTCAACAAGGCCTTCTATTTTTGGAAAGCTAGACACCATCAAGCTAGTCATTTGAGTTGATTCATTTGCCATCAACAACTTTCTATGCAATAAGCAGAGAACATTAAGTGTGGAATGCACTATATGCCAGTCCCAGCACTGCCCCCGTCTTAGCCATATATATAGGACCAGAGCACCTTGTTAGGCCTTAACACGACCTGCTCTTTTCATACAAAAATACATATATATTTTTTTCAGAATTAATATTTTCTTAAATAAAATTTTAAGGAAAATACAACTTGTTAAGTGATATATTGTAAAAAAAAAAAAGATATTTTATGTTTTTTTGTTAATTTTTTAAAATTAAGAACCTAAATGACAGAAAAAAAAATATTTAAAATTACTAAGAGCCAAGACTTAGCTTGGCCTAATTGACACATCGTTCTGACAATCTTTTCTAGTAAAGTGCATTCATGACATGCTGATAGTTTCTAATACTTGCTACTATTGTTAGAACAACTAACATAGGAGAAAATGAGTCTTGTTGTGAAAATATAGAATATATATTATAGCTTAAGAATATCAACACAAAGAGATAGATGAGAGAATGAATTCATTCTTAGTAAAAAGAAAAGGATTTGAATGGGATACATAAACTCTTATAAATGTCTCTATTTATATACATTGGTGAATAAACTATAACTATCCATTTCTTTGGGTAAACCATAGTCAATTGTTTATTTAGGTAAAGTATATTTACACATCTGCTAGAGTAAATTATTTTACTTGGCTAAAATTGCACCAAACTATCTCCACAAATTTATTTGGTTAGATCTCTATCATTCAATATATTATTGGGCTTGGGTCTGGGCTTATAAAATGCTCCATAATAATGGTCATCCAAATAGAAAAAGTCTATAACACTCTCTCTTGGATATTCATTATACAATAAAAAGGCCTCGTTAAAACCTTACTAAGAAAAACCCATGTGGGAAAAAAAATCTAGGTGAAGAAAAAAGAGTACACCGTTCTTGTTCTTGTTACGCTTTGAAGAGTGCCTCGTTAAAAACTTTGCCAGAAATACCCAGTGGGACAAAACCTTGGCTAAGGAAAAAAGAGTACAGGTGTAACTATCTCCCCCTCATGAATAATTCGCTTGAAATTCATTGAAGATTTTTGAGTTGGCTCATTCTAATTTTATGCACCAAATTCTTGAATACTATGATAGGGAGTGATTTGGTGAATAGAGCTACAAAGTTATCATTGGAGCGAATTTATTGAATATCTATGTCACCTTTCTGTTGAAGTTCATGTGTGAAGAACAATTTGGGTGATATATACTTAGTTCTGTCGCCTTTGATATAGCCTCCTTTAAATTGAACAATGAATGCAATATTATCCTCGTGTATCACAATTGAAATTAGTCTGACAGAAGTTAATTTGCATATTTCTTGAATATGTTGAATCATGGATCTCAACCATACACATTCTCGGCTTGTCTCTTAAAATTCAATTATTTTCAGAATGATTCGAGGAGGTAGCAATGATAGTTTGTTTCGTAGAATGCCGGGATATTATTTTGTCACCACTAGTAAATATATAACATGTTTGGGATCGAGCTTTATGTGGGTCAGACAAGTATCTAGTATCTATAAAACCAATTAAATGTGATATAGATTTATTAGAATAAAATAAACACATGTCAGTCATTCTACAGAGATAATGAAATATTTGTTCAACTCCTTTCTAGTGTCTTTGAATTGGAGCGGAACTATATCTTACTAGTAAATTAACATAAAATGATATATCATGTCGAGTATAATTAGCAAGATACATAAGAGCTCTGATTGTACTCATATATGGTACTTCAGGACCAAGAATTTTTTCGTTATCTTCTCAAGGACGAAAAAGATTCTTACTTACATCAAGCATTCTGACAACCATTTGGGTACTCAATGGGTTAGTTTTGTCCATATAAAATCTTCTTAGAACCTTTTCCATATATTTGGTAAATGTTTGATTTAGAGACTAAGACAAAATTTGTTTTCCCGGTATCTTTCATTTCGAATTCTTTCTTTAAATACTCTATTTCCCCATTAATCTCTTCAGGAGTCCCGATAATATTCAAATCATCAATATATACTGCAATGATTGCCAATCCAATTTCTGAGCTCTTAATAAATACGCATGGACAAATAGGATTATTCACATATTCTTTATTAAAAAGATATTTACTAAGACAATTGTACCGCATGCATCCAGATTGCTTTTATCCATATAAAGATCTTGTAATTTTATTGAATACATTTCCTGCAGTATTGTATTAAGAACTTCAAATACTTTAAATCCATCATGAATTTTCATATAAATATCACTATCAAGTGGCCTATATAAATATGTTGTTACAACATCCATCAGATGCATTTCAAGTCCTTCAGAGGTTATTAGACTAATTAAGTATCGTAATATTACCGCATCCACCACAGGAGAATATGCCTCCTCAAAATTCATTCCTGGTCTTTGTGAGAAACCTTGTGCCACAAGTCGTATTTTATATCTCACGATCTCATTTTTCTCATTAAGTTTTCATACAAAGACCCATTTGTACCTTACTAAATTCACACCTTTAGCTGTTTGGACAATAGGTCTAAATACTTCTCTTATCCCAAGAAATTTTAGTTCTTCATAGATTGCGTCTTTCTATTTTGGCCAGTCATTTCTACATCGACATTCTTTGACATATTTTGGTTCAAGATCCTCGCTTTTATTCGTTATATCAGTAGCTACTAAATATGTAAATATATTATCGACAATAGTTTTATTGCGATTCCATTCCTTTCCTGAGTTGACAAAATTTATTGAGATCTTTTTATTTTCAATATCATCAGATACTTGAACCTCTTCTGGAGTAATTTGTTTAGTTATATCAACTGTCTGTTTTGGCAATGTAATTATTTTTTTAGGAATACTGTCATTTTTAGGATGGTCAATTTTTTTAATATATCCTATTTTCTTCCTAGGAATTTTACCTTTAGAGCCAATTGGTCTACCATGCTTCATTCGTGTCTTAGACTCATTTACTATTATGCTCAAAGATTGTCCTATAGGGATATCAATCGGAGCTGGAGCATTTATAGCTGGTACATGTGACTTAGTCACTTTCTTTATATCTGTGAATGTATTAGGTAATTGATTTACAACATTTTACAAATATATAATTTTCTGAACATCTAGTTCACATTGACTAGTGCAAGGATCAAAATAAGATAATAATGATACATTCCATGAAATTTCAAGTTGTTTTTCCAACTGTTGTTTTTTCTCCCCCCTAATGGTGGAAATTTGGTTTCATCAAATTGACAATCGAAAAACTGTCATAAAAAGGTCACCTGTCAGGGGTTCAAGGTATTTGATGATGGAAGAAGACTCAAAACCAACATAAATTCCCAACTTTCTTTGAGGGCCATCTTGGTGCGCTGTGGTAGACTCGTAGATGAGAAATATTTAGTTCTTGACCAAAAGTAAGTTATAGTGGGGAGTATTTCTGATAGCATGTGGGTCTAATATGAATAAGCACAAGAGCATATAATACAGCATGGCTCTAAGCAAAAGGAAGTAACTTTGTTCTCATTAATAATAGTCTAGTAATTAATTGAATGTGTTTAATAAATGATTCAGCTAAACCATTCTGTGTATGTGTGTGGGCAACAGAGTGCTCAACATTAATGCCAATTAACATACAATAATCATTAAAAGCTTGAGATGTAAACTCACCAGTATTATCAAGATGACTAGTCTTTATTGTATAGTCTGGAAATTGTGCTCTTAAACGAATTAGTTGAGCAAGAAGTCTTGTAAATGTAATATTTGCAGTAGATAAAAGGCAAACATGTGACTAACGTATTGAAGCATCTATCAACACTATAAAGTATCTAAATCGTCCACATGCTGGATGAATAGGCCCATATATATCTCCTTGAATTCTTTCTAGAAATACAGGAGATTCAATTGCAACTTTCATTGGAGATGGCCTAATAATTAATTTTTCCTGAGAACAAGCTGAACAGAAAAATTCATTGGACAAAAAAATCTTCTAGTTCTTTAATAGATGTCCATTTGAGTTTTCAATAATTCTTCACATCATATTTAACCCAAGATGACCTAGATGGTCATGCCAAAGAGAGAAAACTTTAGGATCATAATCCTTTTTTGTCATCACATTTTGTAATTTAATCGTACTTATAAATGTATAATACAACCCAGAGGAAAAGATACATAGCTTTTCTAGTATTTACTTCTAGCTTGAGATAATGGAAATAATGTAGAGATACTCTATATTGTTCTCATTTGTGGTCTCAATATAATATCCATTACAACGTATATCTTTGAAACTTAGCAAATTTCTTCTGGATTTGCTAAAGAATAAAGCATCATTTATAATTAATTTTGTTCCTCTGGGTAGTATTATTATAGCTCTTCCAGAGTCTTCAATTATTTTTGTGGTACCTGAAATTGTATTCATATTTGCCTTTAATAATGATAATTTTATGAAGTACTTTTTATCTTTAAGGATTGCATATGTTGTCACACTATCTACTAGACAAATATTTTCACCATTGATCTTCGAACTAATATTAGTGAAATCTAGATTTCTTCACAAGTAAAAAAACTATAATTATTAAATAAAAGATGCAAGAAATACATAAATTAAGAAAAGCAATACATTATATAAACATGAATTAAAAATAGCACACTAGGATTACATAATCTAATACACAAAAAACTTAGATATTATTAGCCCATTATTAATTTTTCTCGTTGGATTTTCAAAAAAGTCTAAAATATCCAAATGGGCGAAATCCATAAGATCATTTTGTTCAACAAAGTTTGTCTCCATGCTCTTTCCTTTTTCCTTCAGTGATGCTTAGTAAAGGTCGACAAGGTGTTTAGGTGTACGACAGGTATGCGACCAATGTCCTCTCATACCACACGTCCTCTCATACCACACCTATAGTAAATATTCTCAAGATTTTTGGACGGTTTATACTGTGAACCTTTTCTCTTTTCTTGCATCTTCATTATTTCCCTTTGCAGTTTTCTTAAAGTTTGAAAAGTTGTTGTGACTACCACGATACTAAAAATAATTTCGACCATGACTTCTGCCACGACCATGACCTCGACCACGACAATGTCTATAGCTATAATTAGTAGTTGATACAGCATTTACTTCAAGAAATGTTATCGAACCAATCGGATAAATTTCACGAATTTTTCATTAATAGCTCATTATTTTGTTCAGTAACAAGTAAACACGAAATCAACTCAGAATATTTTTTAAAATCACGCTCATGATATTGCTGTTGTAGGACAATATTCGATGCATGGAAAATAGAGTATATTATTTCTAACATATCTTCGTAAGTTTCCTTTTCTCCATATAATTTCAACTGAGAAGTAATTTAAATTTTGCTGAATTATATTCACTGACTGTTTTAAAATCCTGCAGACATAGGTACATCCAGTCATTATGAGCTTTAGGGAGTATCACAGTTTTCTGGTGGTCATACCGTTCCTTTAAACTTTGCCAGAGTACAGATGGGTCCTTTACCGTTAAATATTCAGTTTTCAATTCTTCGTGCAAATGATGTCGAAGGATAATCATGGATTTTACGTGATCTTGAGTGGATGTCGTATTTCCTTCTTTAATTGTTTCTCCAAGATTTATAGCATCAAGGTGAATTTTAGTATCAAGTGTTTAGGCCAAATAATTTCAGATTTGACATTGTGAAGCCTATTATATCACAAAATATTATATAGCTAGGAATAAGAAACTCATAACATGATCAATACATAGTTATAGAGAAATAAAGTACGATTATCTAATATATTAAATTAGCAATATTCGAAGATATAATTATAAATATGTATATTATAGATATTTGTAACCAAATATATGGACATAGAAATCTCAAATTTAAAAGATTAATTATAAGTACATAAGTATTGCCGCAATAATAATTTATAACGATAATTAGTATAAATAACATCATATAAAGAAGTAATTTCATAATGATAGGAGTAGTCTACCAACATAGTTTATCAAACAATTTCTACACGTAGATTATTTGTGACCAAAATCATGATCTAAAAATCTCATAATGAAGATGCCAAATATAAATACATGAAGTAATTCAATGTAATATTAGAACAGCAAACTTTAAAATTATTAGAAAGAAAATTACAGGCACTAAAATTAGAAAGAAACAAAATACATATACACTATTATAGTATGCAATATATATACTTATATTAAATTGTTTGTAGTAGATCTCTGTCAAACTGAAAAGGGATATTTATAATGTAATGTAGTAACTAATAAAATTTTACTTCGACGAGATTATAACGGCTAGAGGCTCGTGCTGATAACCTGTTGTAAAAATATAGAATATATACTATAGCTTAAGAATATCAATACAAAGGTTTGAGGGTTGTGTGTGTGTATTTGGGGGGGTCAGTTTCAGTAAATGTTCCTTTATCAAATTAATATTGGGGCTTATAGAAATGTGACCAAATTTTGGGCCCAATTTCAGTAAATATCCTTTTATCAAATGCTATAGCAAAATATCCGATATATAAACTTATATACCAAGTGTAAAAAATTATATACCCAGTGCATTTCAGTACAGTAACTAAAATTGGTAGATATGTGTATCTACCAAGTGTAAAAATATATATATGGATATTTAGCTATAAAATTTTAAAAGTGGACATCTACTTAATCAAATTTAAAATCTTGGTCATCTACCTAAATTTTTCCATCTCTAAATAAACATATTTCCTATTATTATATCTATAAATATATATGTATATATACGTACCCATTTTTATATATCCATGCATGTGCAAATCTTGTTAACAAGTCCTTTTAGTGTTGATATTTTTTATATAGGTCTAAATATTTTCACATATCTATTTCCTGAGCCGACACTAGTTTATTCACACGTCCTAGGCTCAATAATTAGTTTTATATCACTTTCTTACCGATCAATTATTTTTATACCATTTTCTATTACCTTATTATTTTTACGTTACTTTTTATACTAACTTGTGCGATAAGCTTCTTTGTATGCAATCTCTAACCCTTGTACTTCAGTGATTTACTCTATGCTTGGCTTGTGGCACAAGTTCAGGATTTTGTATTCTCTCATTATCCCTCACTTATTTCTGTTACTATTATTTTTGTTATTATTGTTATCTCCAACCTCTTTATTTTATGTATCTAATCTCTAGTTGACATTATGGTCGGTTTATTCATCTCCATCAACTAGATTCTTTTATCATTACTGCATTAATATATTATTATCGATCCGTAAGCTAGTTATCTCTGCAACCGCCTATCGAGACTTCGATACGTAGTGTCAGTGTTGTTATAACACTTACGTTATTATTACGCCATTATTATTATATTATTATTATTATTATATTGTAAGCACGTTATCCCTGCAGCCGCTAACGTGGTAAGGATGCTGTGGTAAGTGTCATTTTTTTTTATATCGACCGCCTATCAGGACTTCGATACGTAGACACTGCTGTGATAACTCTTACACCTGTACACTCTTTGCAACCTAACTATAATCCCAGTTATTCTCTGCTTTGTTTTAATCACAAGTCCTATTAATTAATTAGAGCACAAGATCCGATCCCAAACACCAACTAACCTTTTATTCAACTGAACTAGAAAATGCTTGTAAAACTTTCAATCTCTGGGTACTTCTTTGAAGTTTTGTTGTATGTAAATTGTAGGATAAACGATCCTATTAGTCTTTGAACTATTAGGAAAGTTTCAAATTGGCCCATATGCTTTGTTTTTTTTTCTCATTTTTCTTCTTAAATTATTAAGAGTGTTTCACATTATCTTTAGATTTTTTTTTTTGGGGGGTTAATTTTTCCTAATTTTAAGGGAAAAATGTAGTTTCATGCAAAATATAAGTTTAGTATTAGTCCCTAATCTTTGAAGAAGTATCATTTTTGTCATTTCCATTAAATATAAAAATGACTTAATAGATAATTTCAATATTTTAAGAACCAAAATGAAAACAAAAAATTTGGAAACTAAAATAAAACTTCAACAATAGTTTTGGGACCAGTAGGATCATTAATTCTTAGTCACAGATGATCATATATTTCATTAAACGAAAATGTGTTAAAATGAGGTAACATTAATGGGTCAACATGTGCGCGAGCGAATAAGATTGTAACGAAGATTGAGACAACATGACATAATGAATAACCGCATTTAATATGACACGAGTACTAGCATGAAACGAGGCACGAGAAATAACCAGACAAGATTAACAATACAAAAGAATATACTCAAATTTAAATCTATATAAGATTTTTTTTATTATAATTTGAGTTTTAAAAATACTAAAAGATTAATTTGATAATTTTAATATGAGATTTTTTAGAATAATTAATACGTTATTATATTGATTCTTAAAATTAATTTAAAATAGTAATATCAAATATTTAAAAGAAGAAGGCTAAAAATTGTTAATATAAATTGAGACTCAACAAAGATAATGTTATGGTGGCAATTCTCCGTTGAGATTTATTCTTTTTATACGAATAATTACCGTTCATTTCTTTCCAATTTTAGAGGTTTTATGATTTGTCGATGGGAGATAGTGTAGTTGTCAATCAGGTGTGATTGGTTTTCATTTTGATTTGAATATCTCTATATAATACTGTAGAAATTCCTCAGTATATGTGAACGGATAAATGAAAAATACTATTCCCTATTTTCTAGATGGTATTAGAGCTTCAAAGTTTGAGATGGCTAGCAGAAACTAACATGAACTGGGGCATAGGATTTGGTGGCAGTTTCCTGTATCTTGGTGGGGATGAGAATGGTGATTTGCAGCAGGTGTAAGGTGAGAACCACGTTTCTAGCAAATATGCAATATACGGTTGGCTAGGTTAAGTACAATTTTTTTTTTCCCCCGGTGGAAAGGCTTGGGTATGGTATTTTCAGTGGTGTTTTTTCACAAGCTCAGGTAATTAGTAATAATAATAATCATTCTATGATACCAACTTAAAACAGAGATGAATATATGTCACGACCCAAAACCCGGGCCAGTGGCAGAGTGGGAATTTCACAAAGATGGGAAATTCCTTGATTTATTTGAAAAATGTCTAAAAAGTTTTGGTTTTGTAAACAGTCCATTAAAATAAAATATTTAGAATTTCATCCCGTGAACCTCTCCCACAGTTCGTATACACCATTAAACATAGACCGAATAATAATTGAAAAA
>JXTC01000798.1:46574-77941 GCA_002914845.1 Trema orientale
CTGCGAGCTGCGGCGGCTGGGGTCCTTCGGCCGAGAGTGAGAAGCAGAGAGAGAGTGAGCTGAGGGAGAGAGAGAGAGAGAAAGAGAATCGAGTGAGGGAGAGAGAGAGAAAAGAGAGGGGAGGGGGGCAGCAGAGGCACGTGGCCCTGCTGTCATTGGGCAGTGCAATTTTCCAAAATTGCACATAAGTCCCCGGTTTTCAAATCTTCTCAAAATAATCCCCCATAATTTGCAATTTAGTCCTTCTTTCAACAAATTTTTCAAATTAATCCCCCAATATAATAATCCCAAAAATCGTTAAAATGACCACAATACCCTCCCAAAAATCTGGGTTTTTACAATATATTTATTTCATTCCAAGTGAAAATTGAATTGTCTATGACAATAATATCCCATTATTCAATGAGAAGAAGTTTTTAATGCATGAATTATTTTTATTGAATCAAACTACGATATTTAGTCCCAATATGTATTGTTGAGAGCTAGAAACTCTCCTACATTTGTTGTGCTAAGATAAAACCACCCACAGAATCAGATAACAGATATGAAACGCAGCACATTAAAAATTATAAAGTTATCAGGAGATAGCTATCAATGTCCACATGGCTCCTAAAACTATGAATCATTATTTACGCTTACCCAATACCCAAAAATTTGGAATACTTTGGCAAATGCCTTCTATGATGGAAGTAATGAATTACAACTTTTCTCCTTGAACAAGAAGACCTTCATATAAAACAAAGTGGAAGATCAATCTTTGTGTATTATAGAAAATTGACTGAATTTTTTATTTTTCTTTCCGAGAATTAGACTATCGTGATAATATAGTTCAGTATATTCCTAGAGTTCTTTACTCGTCATATGAAAAATCGAAATGAATGAGGGGTTCTTACAAAAAAAAAAAAAAAAAACAATGTCCAAAGTGTGAAAAATTGAAAAATCTCACATGGACTAAATTTTTTGAAAAATTCTAGATTTATTTAGAAATATATAATTTTTTAAAAGTTTATTTAGAAAAATAATATTTTCAAAAAATATTTGAAAAATTGCCACTTTTTCTTCAAAATCAGTACTTTTCAAAGGTTTTTGAGATAACCAATCGAGTTATTTGAGGTAACCAATCGAGTTATTTGAGGTAATCAGACTCGTAACTTCAACTTCAAGTAACTTGACAAATTATCTCAATTACTTTCTCAATTTGTAAAAAACTGGTATTTTTTCTAAATATTTTTAAAATTAGTATTCTTATAAATAAATTCGAGATTTTTCATAAAGAATTTAAAATTTGCGATTTTCATTTTTTTTTTTGAAATTTTTCTATATAAAATCAAATTTCCTCAATGAATTAACTGTAACGATTGGCTCAACCATTTCTCATTGTGAAGCTGGTAGAGTCGCATGCTCTGGAACCGGTATAGCTCCGAGAAGTATGTCGATCTGGTTATGCATATATTGTAGAAAATATATATGACTACTTCATCTATAGTCAGAACAAAGATGCATCCAATAATAACACCAGGAGCACCGTTAATCTTACATGTTTGTGCCAAAATTTCTGTCCTTTGGCATAAAAGACTAGAGACCCTTTCTTTTTTTCTTTTTTTTTTAATGTGGTCGTGTCAGCTATTGCTACAATAATAGCTAGCACAAGAATAATGGCATAAAACATTATCATCGGAACTGTCAAAATGTCGTAAATGTACTTTGTGTTATTTGCGCTAGAATGTCCGTGAGGGCCGAAGTTTGGCAATAAATAAGAAATAATAAGGGGCTTATAGAAATTTGACCAAATTTTGGACCCAATTTCAGTAAATGTCTCTTTGTCAAATGTTATAGCAAAATGTCTAGTATATATGCTTATATACCTAGTGTAAAATTTTATATACCAATTGTAAAAAATTATATACCCAGTGCATTTCAGTACAGTAACTAAAATTAGTAGATATGTGTATCTATTAAACGTAAAAATATATATACATGGACATTTAGCTATAAAATTTTAAAAGTGGACATCTACTTAATCAAATTTAAAATCTTGGTCATTCACCTAAATTTCTCTTAGAGATGTGTGCGCGTGTAAGTGTAAAGACTTGGTGACCAAGCTATATAAAATACATGCAAATAAAAGTGAGATGAAGCTAATGGTGATAATAACAAGGAACTAAAAAGAAAGAAAGATGAAGACTTAGCTTCGGATTATCAAATAAACTGAGGTGGTGATCGAGGTGTTGATATTGAGCTTCGTATTGATGAACACATGAAGAGATAATAATGATGCTTAGGGCTATTTTGAACACGGGTTGAAGACAAAAGGAAAGATGGTGGTGGTGATGATAATTAGGCCACGGCTTGGACAAAGAACAAAGAATGATGAAGTAGTGATATTGGTGATATTGATGGTTTAATAAAAGAAATATATGGAGGATGGGAGGTGAGAGTCACAGATGAATACAAAGGAAGAGATGAAAATCAACGAGAGAGATAAAGAGAGAAAGAGAGCACGAAGATGAAGGAAAGAGAGGTATTGTATTATTGATAGTGTAAGCTCATTAGATTACAAATGAGAGCATTATCTCTCTATTTATAAGCAAAGAATGCCTTGTACAATAAGAGGACTTTTACTATAAGGAAATGAGATGTCAAGTGTCCATTAGCTAGCTCATCTTAATGGACAAGAGAATTTGGTGTCAAGCTCTTAAGCTTGCTTATCGAAGACCTTATGCAACAAGTACTTGTAGCTACAAGACCTTGGTGAGCAAGTTGGAAGAATCCGGAGCTTTCTAGAGTTTTAGTGGGCAGCTTGTACACGATGGAAGGAGCACCAAAACGATATGTAGTTCAGCTCCAAGTGACATATAGTTCGGCTTCAACGACTTGTAGTTCGAGCATGGGCGGAAAGGAGCTTAAACGACGTATAGTTTTGGTTATATTACATGTCGTTTTCTTGAGTTTATGTCATTTTGTCCCATGGCATGTGGAGTTCCACCAAGCTTGCTTAAGCCTTGCTAACTCCATGCTTAATTACTACTAGTTCTCATTTTAGGATTAATCCCAAAAATTGGGAAAACCCCAAAACAGTTAGTTTGTGTGTTTGTTTTTAATGCATTTTCTAATAGTTTAAGTTGAGTTTTTCTTTGCAAACCCTTTAAAGACAATTCGGCAAGCAACTCTTGAGGTGAGAACAAATATTAATGTAATTGAATATGGAACTCCAACACTCAAAATTCGAAAGTAGACCATTTAATGGCACAAGAAATGACCACATAAATGTACAAGATAAAATCGAAACAAAGACAAAAATAGTATTGTCACATTAAGAAAAAATGACAATTTTTCTATAGTAAAAAATATATAAGAGCTCCCTTGTTCTTTTCCATCCCATTAAATTTTCTTCCAATATCAAATTATAACTACAAACAAATTAATCTCATCCATCTGCTTATTAAACTTCTACTATTATGAAAAATCAAACAATGACAAAAGAAGATGAAATATTCCAACTTTTTAGCTTCTCTCTGTTATCTCAAGGCCTCAATCTTCCATGGCTTTCTATGTATGCTTTAAACAAACATCATTAGTTTAATCCTTGAGGAAGACTTTTAAACAGTGTAGTGTTGTTGAATGGTATCAATGTCAAGCCCCTTCAGCTTCACTACTGATTCAACATGACCCTTCAGAGTGTGGAGCTCCCTAAGCCTACAAAAGCCGGAAAAAAAAATTTGACATTGTACTTGCTTTTAAAGAAACCTAGATATATATATATATATCCACACATATATGACTTCTAACAAATTGAATCTTGGTGATTTTGAATGCCCAAGTGAGCTTTGGTTATCAAAATATTGATAGAGCATATGAAAAGGGGTTTTTAAAGATATTTCGAAGATTAAATTGAAGGCCAAGAAAGATGAACATGTTCATGACAACTTCTTGTTTTAGTACTGTATAAATGATGGTGTTGGTTTGAGACTGTACCTAGCAACTTCAGCACGTCTTTTGGCCTGTTCAGCAATCTCAGACAGTTCATGGTAGTTCTTGTCATGGAAAAGAGCTTCCGGAGGCTGAAGACCGTGAATTGTTCGTTGAGCCAAGGCCCACTGTGCTTCCCTTTCTCCTTTACCATAGTCTTTCTTTGTTGTGAAAGCAGTCTTGATTTGTGATCAAAACAAATGCATACAACGAAAATTCAGTAACAGGAAGTAAAAGAGAGAAATGCTGACAATTATGTCATGGAGTTCGAAAGTTTACCTTGTTCTGGAGCAAGGTATCCCAGGCCTTGCCACTCAATGCATATCGGATGATGAACTTGAGGACATCAAGAGGGAAGTAAGTGACTATGCTGTAGACCCAGATGACACCAGCCCATCCCCAGCCAATGCCTTGGATCCTAGCAAATTCCCAATTTGCATATACAGCAATTGCAGTAGCCACCTGTTGGACAAGTAGAAAATTTTTCTAAGATTTCGCGGTTGTCACGTACACCAGAAGAGAAAACTTCTAGTTTAGAAAATTACAAACCAGTTGTGCTGCAATGAAGGCACCAATAAGCAAGAAACCGGGGCGTTCAACAAAGGACCAGCTCCTTGACCGAGTCACAAAGATGAGTGCTTGACTAATAATGCTCACTTGAAGGTAGAGAGCAGAGTTAAGCTCAGCCAAGTTCCCCTTAATTGGCTTCACGCCAAAAGCTTGCTGCAAAATTGTTGGGTTTTAGAATTCGTTCTAGACTTAACAATGATTGAGTTGATAGTGGGAGTTTTTGACTAGTCGGATATACTTACTGAGAAAAAGTCTGTTTCATGTGCAAGCCAGAAGAAGACCACAGTCATGATAGCCATGTAGGTTCCAAGGACAACACCCGTGGCGAAAATCTCCTTCAGCTTCCACGAGTCGGGCAAAGGAGATGGCTTTACCCTGTCCTTAGAAATGGTCATGATTGTCCCATCATTCAAGATGGCAATGATCAAAACCATGAAAGGAGAGAAGTCAAATTCCCAAATGAGGGCAACCAACAAGAATCCCAGCACAATACGAATTGTGATGGAAACAGCATAAATTGTGTAGTTCTTCATCCTTTGGAAGATGGCTCGGCTTGTCAACACAGCGCTGACAATGACACTCAGTCCTGGCTCGGTCAAAACAATGTCTGATGCACTTCTAGCTGCATCAGTTGCATCAGCCACTGCAATACCAATGTCTGCCTTCTTGAGTGCCGGAGCATCATTGACACCATCTCCAGTCATACCACATATATGGTTCCTCTCTTGTAGCCTCTTAACAATCTCATACTTGTGCTCTACACAAAAAAATTGAATTAGCGAATACTAATTAATTGAAAATGACAAATTCTTCTTCTTCTCCATTTGTTTTTTTCCCCCCTTTTCTTTTGATTAAGACTACAGTATCATTACCAGGGAAGACTCCAGCAAATCCATCCGCCTTCTCAATAAGCTCATCAATGGCAATGCCAGCAGTAGAGTCGTCTTTGTTGTGGCCAAGGAGGGAGGATGAGGGATACATGTTGGTTCCCATGCCAAGTCTACGGCCAGTCTCTTTTCCAATGGCAAGTTGGTCACCAGTGATCATCTTTACATTGACACCAAGCTCAAGAGCTCGGCGAATAGTCTCAGCACTGTCATGCCTCGGAGGATCAAAGAGAGGCAAGAGACCAACAAACTCCCATGGCCCTCCAGCACTCTCCTTGGTCTTCTCTGGAATGGTCTAGAATTTGACATAACGTAGAATTCAAACAATGCCAGGAACTTGTCTCACCTAGAGCTAATAGAATCCATGAAGTAACTTATTCTCATGCTTAATTTACCTGTTGAGCAACTGCCAAGGAACGAAGACCACGTTCAGCATACTTGTCAATGACAGCATGTGCCTTGGTTCTCACTTCTCCCTTGAGCTCGCAAAGTTCAATAATCTTACATACAAATGATATAGTTTAGTATTAAGTAGTTTGCATTAGAAGTGGGAGAAGATCAAATGGTTGACTTTTTCTAGGAAGCTGTCCAAGAGGATGATTATCTTACTTGCTCGGGAGCACCCTTGCTGCATCTGTGCCAGTCGCCATTTTCATCAATGTAGGTGATTGCAGTGCGCTTGTCCACAGGATTGAAAGGCAAGAAATGTATCTCAGTGATTCCTGCTCTTGCCTATTAAACATCTCAGGAAGAAAAACTAATGTGAGATGCTTCAATTACCAAGGCTATGGATAGCAAGTAAAGTAGACAAAAATGAAATGATGTTTAGCAAAAAGCCTTTAATTGTTAACCTCTTTGGGGTCGCCTAACATCCCAACAATTGAAGCATCAATGGCATCTTGGTTTTCAACCCTGGAAGCCCTAGCAGAAAGCAAGACAACAGTGTCTTTATCTATGTCCTTGGCGAACACCTGGAATTATGTAATGCATTAATCATAAATGTTGTGACAAAAAGAAGATTAAATTTCAATCATTTTTAGCAGAGGACTTAGTTTGAAACTAGTCACTCACCTCAATCAAGGTCTTGTCCACAGTTAGTCTGTTGAGGGTAAGAGTTCCAGTTTTGTCACTGCAAAGAACATCCATTCCTGCCATCTCTTCAATGGCTGTCATCCTCTTGGTGATGGCGCCTTGCTGTGAAAGGCGGTGAGACCCAATAGCCATGGTCACAGACAAGACCGTTGGCATGGCAATCGGGATACCTCCAATTAGAAGCACCAAAAGATTGTCAATACCTTCTCTGTACGCCCTGTGTTGAATTGGGTACATCACAACAATCTCAATCAGCATTCCCAATGCGATTGAGCAGATACAGAAATTACCAATGGCCGTCAAAACCTGATTAAACAATTCAAAACAGTGGTGAAAAATTGCAATATATGACTCCCAGATTGTTACAAATACTTGACATGAAGTTGGTTGACCATAACAAAAGAAAAAAAAACTTGCCTTTTGGAAGTGACCAACTTGATTGGTGCTGTCCACAAGGTGAGCAGCCTTTCCAAAGAAGGTGTGGACACCAGTAGCAATAACAACAGCCTCAATCTCACCCTGTTTACAGGTGGAACCAGAGTAGACCCCGCTGCCAGGATTCTTGGTAACTGGCAGAGACTCACCAGTGAGAGCAGACTGATCAATCTTTAATGGATCGCCTTCCAAAAGACGAGCATCAGCAGGGACAATGTCTCCTAACTTGATGCTGATCACATCTCCTGGTACCAGAATTGCAGCCTCTTGCTCACTCCACTTTCCATCCCTCAAAACCTTCATTTTTTAAGTCACATATAGAAAGATCAGAACAATACTTTAGTAAACAATAATACCATCTTTAATGGACATGATGTACCTTGGTCTTGGGGGCGAGACCAGCCATGAGAGCAGCCGCAGCATTGCCTGCGTTGTTTTCCTCAATGAAACTGATAGTTGAGTTAATGATAAGCAAAACAACAATACCAACGAAGTCTTGCCAGTCCGGTGGCTTGCCCTGCATTGTTTAGAATCTTGTGAAGTCTGTGAGAGAGAGAGAGAGAGAGAGAGAGAGAAATAAAGAGTTGGTTTAGGTATGATTTTTACCCCTCCATTGGCCAAAACAATGGCCATGATAGCAGCAGATTCCATGACCCACGAGAGAGGATTCCACATAAAGCCCAAGAACTTGAGAAACTTGCTCTCTTTTTTCTCCTCAAGCTTGTTTGGACCAAACATTTGGAGCCTCTTCTCTCCTTCCGATATGGACAAACCCTCTCTTGTGCATTTCAGGTGCTCAAAGACTTCCTCAATATGAATTCGTTCCTATTGGCACACACAATTCAGCATCACATCATATTACAATTTACCAAAACCGAGAAGACACACCAAAGAAAAAGTTCTAATATTGCAGGCTCATGAAGGGTTCCCTACTACATTTTATATTATAGACTAAAATTTCATCAGGAAACCAAAGCTAGAACATGGAAAGTTGGAAGGAAGACACGATTGCATAAACAAAAACTCCATGGTTTGAAAAGGCGAGACAACTAGAAAAGGGGCCACTTTGTTGCATAACAGATATCTTCACTTTCATTTACTAGAAAAACTCAACCATATAAATATGTGTTTGCTTATATATCATATATGTATAAATACACACACATGTATAGTAAATACATATATTATATGAATACGAATGCAGAATGGTAATGGATTCGAAGAGACTGTTTTGAGTATTAATTGTGTTGTCTTACAAGATCAATGTTCTCATTCTTGACATCTTCTAAGGAGATATCAGCCATGATGAAATAAAAGATTCTTTTGTTTTCCCTGTGATTCAAATGTATATATATGAATGTAAGCGAGAGAGAGATAGAGAGGCTCTCCTCCCCTAAGCTTCCTCTTGGCAAGAGGAAGAGAGGAGATGAAAACGACGATGCGGTAGCCTTAAGGCTCTATACCCTTTTCTCATATATAATGGACGTTAGAGAAGAGTGTGTTACAGACGAGGTGGGAAGGTAATTCATTAAAACCATGGACAATACTCGGTGATAGCCCGTTGATTGCTGTCCGCTTGACCTGTTTGTGGGGTTGTCAATGCCTATTTATGGCTCCCTTCTCGGTGGATGTGATTTTTCCTTTTCAATAATAATAATAATAATTAATAAATGATTCGAGGGAAGTAGTAGTTTCCTTTTACTACGATAGTGTACGATGTTTTTATGGGATGTTTTTATTTTTCGGGAACAAAGGCCCTTTAAAAGTTCATTACGCTGTTTAAGTAAATTATCTTAGGCTCTTGTAGATGGACCTTTCCTTTTTTTGGGTTAAAAAGATGAATCAACAACTTTTTATTTTTATTTTTTATCTTTTGTTAAAAAGATGGAACAACAATTTAATTGCAATTCAGTGAGTTCTATTTTCTTTGGCAGGGATTCCGATTTCCCTTGATGTTAATCTTTAGTTTAGCCAGGATTTCAGCACCGTAGTAATCTATAGCGCAATATCAAATCAAATTTCTGAACTGTGCAACGGATGAAATGCGTATAATTTTTCTTAGGATAATAAAACAAAAATATTTATAATTTTTTATAGGAATAATAACACATACATCATGATTTTTTAAGGAATAATGACACAAAAATACCATAATCTTTTAAAAACATAATGTGTATTTTTCAAGATCGTTCTAGAATTAGGTTTTCCTTTTTCAGTTCTAATTTCAAATGAAAAAAAAATAATAATAATAATAATTTTTGTCCATTTTGCCAATACTTTAAATTTTGTGGTATTAATTTACAGAATTAAAAGTTCAGCTAGTTTTTGTTAAAATAATAACAATAATAATAATAATAATAATAATTCAAAGTTAGGACTTACGGTACTTTTTTTTCGTCATTATCCTTTCTTTTTTTTAGGGGACATGTGCATATTTTCGTAACCATGTAGACTCGATACATTTTCCCGATCTACTTGGGCGTTACTATCTCATTTGCAAATTGCAACACAAAATATTCACGACGACACGAGTACGTCACATGGTTAATCATAGTAGGAAAGTAACTATTATACCTTTCACATTACTCACCAAACACTTACCCTCTACAATTCCTTTCATTATGGATTAGTATACATACCCCATATTTCCTGCTAACGATTCTTGGATTAATAAACGTGCCATATCTTTATGAATTAGAAGTTGAGTAAATATTATTTAGTCCAGTTTATGCGTGCATACAACGAAGAAATGCCTTATTAGTAAGCACAGAGATCTCCTTATTCAACAAACAAGTGCTGGCTTCTCCTTAAAAGTAGAAAAACAAACAAAGAACGTTCTTTGCGTTCTAAGATTCAGAACAGTGAAAACGTGAAATGGATCCGGAATACAAATCAAAAACAGGGCTCACCAGATGCTTACTAAATTTCTCTGTCAATATTCGAGGCAGAAATTATAACACAGCATGAAAACAATAAGGACCGCAGAAGAAAAAACCTAGACCATATACTAAGAACAACTTACTAACTAACTAGCCATTATAAACACTAGGCATCATCGGAGTAATCCAGCAAGGAACCTTGTAAATGAAAAAAATCAACTTTGAGGGCCGTCAAAAACCTCCCAAGAGGGTGTTAAGACAGCCATCAAACACTCTGACCATTGTAGGGTGCTAAAAACAAAGATTACTAGGTATTTTGTCAACAGTCTAAAATATCTCATTCACCACTGAATCTTAATTGACATGATCATCTTGCATACTTTCATTTAACTAATGATCAAGTTTGACTGTAAACATTTCATTTCAACAAACAACGATTACTTCAGCAACTTCAAAATTGCAGCAGCCAGAAGGAAAGCAATTCACTAACACCCCTAAAATATACCCCACCTTACACAGAATAAGGTCCTCACTGTCTTAATCTAAGGAATCAGGATAAATAATGGAACAAGAACAAGGAACCTAAGCGAAAATAGTTGCTCACAATTAACAAAATGGAGATATCAGGCACTGAAAAGGTGAACGCGGTTCACAACTCAGACCACAATAATAAAACAAGTAACTCCCTATCCTATAAAAGCTACTTGATCTCAATCTCAGGCTCCTAAAGGATATTTGACTTAATCAACTACGATAGAACATTCAATCTATCACACAGAGAACATCGAGAAATGTGTTCATGATTATGGTAGGCTCACTACTAAAGATTCTATCAAAATGATGACTGCCCAGATCATAATTTGTGGTCATCAGGATTACCACAACGAACATAATGCATCAAATCACTAAAAAGATAAAATACGCTAAGAACGCAAACAAATGCATCAAAACAAGAACATAATTTTCATTTAGGCCAAAAATAAGTTCAACCCATTACTTAAAATACCAAATAAACTGTAAATAAAAACATCAACATCGCCAAAATCTTGCTCAAGGACTCTCATCAGGAGTTCTCCATTGACTAAATAAACATTTCCAAGTCTTTCATTTCCAAAATGAACTAAATACTAAAACAGAGTTAAATTGAAGGGCCATCCACCTTAGAACCCGAGCTTTGTGCGGCGCCAGTGCCTGCGCTTAGCGTTGTACCTATACAACCCAAACCCAAAAAACCCATATCAGAGAAAATTCAACTTCTCCAATCTATATTGAAAAAAAAATCCCAAAGAGGAAGAAGCTTTAGATTCGAACCGGATGGTGTTGTCGGTCCTCAACCTGATCCAGTGGGGGATAGGCCTGTTCTGGCGCATCTTCTTCGCGAGCTTCTTCTTGATCCTGAAAGTCTTGTGGGAAGGCTGAAAAGAAAGAGGAACATACAGAGAAGATTGGAACAATTTCAATGGCGATTTTCAAAAACGAAGGAGAACCAGAGCTCAGTATAGAAGGTAAAAGATAGAGAGAGAGGGAGAGAGAGAAGAAAGAGCAAGAGAGAGAGAGACAGATTTACCATCTTCGCTGGGCGATCGAGGTCTCTGGCTTGGCTGGGAGGAACAGCGGAGGAAACCCTAACGATGAAAAACCCTAATTTGTGAAATCACGCACTTTATAGCAATGAGTGGATGACTCACGGTGTAAGAAGGAGGCTTTTGGGTAATTGGGTTGGGTTTCAGATGGAAGCCCGTGCTCCAAAAATGAATTGGGCTTAAATCAGCAAGGCCCAAAATATTTTCCTGATTCAAATTCACAGATTTATTTCAACGTCGTTGTTTTTTATTTTCGTCGTTTTCGCGTTGAGTTTTTGATGCTGTTGTCGTTTTCTAAAATAGTGTCGTTTCTTCACGTCATGTAGTTTAATGATTTTTCCGCCGTTTGTAGGTTGTTGTTCTTCGCTCACTTAATCTCGTGTTTTACATAGCCAAC
Organism: Trema orientale; assembly: GCA_002914845.1. Taxonomy (NCBI): domain Eukaryota; kingdom Viridiplantae; phylum Streptophyta; class Magnoliopsida; order Rosales; family Cannabaceae; genus Trema; species Trema orientale. Next base: position 58,387 of record JXTC01000798.1, read on the forward strand.
TAAGGCTAGCTCAGTTGGTCTAAGGCTTGAGGGATGTGTGTGTGAGTTTAAGGGGGTCAGAGGTTTAAGCCTTGGTAATGTGTGTGTTATTTTCCTTTAAATTTGTAGTAAGTGGTAGTCATTAATTAAGTCCCACTTTTTTTAAAAAAAATATCACGTTTTACATTTAATTTTGTGCTTTGCTTCATTGTCGTTTTATCAGGATATTGTCTTTTTTTCCAAATGGCATCCTTTTACTCTGAGTTCATGTCATTTCTTTTCCTGTTGATTTTATGTCGTTGTTTTCCATTTAGTTTCATGTTTTGACTATTTTATCGATGTCCTTTTTTTAAGTTTTGGTCAACGTCAACGTCATTGATTGATTGTTGTCTAGTTGGTCCTTTTTTTCTCTTTTTTCTCAAGTTATAAAGTACTGATACAGCTCTTCTTCTACTACTCTCTCTGTGCCGATGTGGGATTATCAAACGATGCTTAATGCCTACTCTTGCATGGTTATGCCTTTTTCGATAATCTAAAGGTATCAAGGTAGATGCATATTTCTGAGTCAGTTTAGGGGCTATAATCTGTTTGTTTGGTTGCTGAGATAATCTCGCATATTTTATGAGATTATATAATAATACTTCCATAACTAAAGAGAAATCTCTTAGGGTCTGTTTGGTTGCAGTGGTGGAATGGTAATGATAATAGTAATAGTAACAATAATCAGAATGGAATTGAAAAAGAATGGTAATATAATTATGATGTTTAGTTAGAGAGATGGAATCAATAGCTGAATGTGCATTCTTATATTTGGTTGACTTTAGAAATGAATGGAATTAGCTGTATTATGACAAAAATACTCTCAAGCCTAAAATGAATATTTTAGCATTTTAAATTACATTTAACATTAAATTATTTTATTAATATCATATTTTTTTGAAACACTAATGTCATATTTTTAATAATATATATTGTTTATAAATATTCCACTTCATATATATATATAGGGCACCAATCCAGTATGTATTTTTTTTATCTATACATAGGTATCGTTTTGACTAATTAAAATTTATCATATACGCCTTTTTATAGTAAAAAGTAAGAAAGAGAAATAGCATTAATGATATACGTCTTTTCATACACATCATTAATATTGTTGAATCACCGTTAGATGATGATCTAATGGCTAAAAAAAATACATATACATAGGTTAAAAAAAATATATACTGGATTGGCAACCATATATATATATATATATATATATATATATATATATATATATATATATATATATATATATATATTCTCTACTTTGGCTTTATTATTAATAAGATAATAATATGGGACCAGTACAAAGGGAAGCTATATCCACTACCCAGCAAAAACAAACCCACTACCCAACAGCAGCAAAAACAAACGTACAGAGGAAAAGGAACAAAAAGAACTGGACCTTGCAGGAGCACCCAAAACAAGATGAAAAATCAGCCCAAAAAAAAAAAAAGATGAAACGCAAAAATTAGCCTAGTGATCCATCCGAGAAGACAAAAGCTTAAAGATCAACAAGCTCTAATCTACTAAAGATGGGATTACAAGTTGGCGGTGGAACTTTCACGGAGGAGGTTTGGCGACTACATGTCCCCTGATAGTTGCCTCTTCACGCTGATGAAGACTATCCGAGAGAAAGGTTGGCGGCAAAGATTTCACAAAAGAGGGTCGGCGGCAACATATCCTCTGATGGTTGTGTCTTCACACCAACAGAAGATGTTGCGGATTTTATAATAGCAACGCAAGTGCACGTGCCGAACAAGTAATATAGTAGTAAGTTAAGTATCATCTCCACAGGGATTGATTACTAAAATTGATTGTAAAAACTAAATGTCAAACAAACGGGTTTAAGGAATGAGAAATAAAGATGTGCAACAAAATAGTAAAAATAAAAGGATGCAAATGAAATGTAAATATTAAGCAGAAAATAGCACGATCTAGTCAAGTGATTATGAATCAGTGGTGGGAATAAGCTGGGAATATTGAATCCTCCTTGGTTGCAAATCTGGATTTAATTGCTGCAGCAACGCTTATGGCAAAATCACTACAGTAACCGAAAAATTCATTATGCAAATAATAATCTTCCGAATTTATTATGTTTAAAGTCCTTAAAACCAGATTTAACATATTCTTATGCTTACCCAGTTCTCAAAACACCATTTATAGGATCAATTTCCAATGGGTTTGCATAGTAATAATATATTCCTATACCATTACTAATTTAAAGATCTACTAAGGAGATGATTGAAACATGCATCATTCAAGCTAGATCCAACTAAGATTAACCTTTCCAGAATTAATCCTAATTTATTTATCCTAAATATTAATGGCCAAGCAATAAAAGGAAATAATAATGAAGCTTACTTGAATGAACAAGAGGAAATTACTATAAATGTTCAAAACAACAATTAATCCGTCATTACAACTTTAGATTCATCAATATCCCAGCTAAAGAAACTTAGCTCATGTTCTGTGGCTTAAAAATTAGCAGCTCTAAATACCCTATTAATTACGAAAAGTTCAAGAAAAGAAAAAGAAATTAAATACAAAGAAGATTGAAAGAAGTAAAGAAAAGTCTAGCTGGATGATGGTGAATTTTGCTCTTTGCTGCAGCTAGTACTTCCTCTTCTTCGTCCTTTCTTCGCTGTCCTGTTTTTTTTTCTTCCCTTTCTTTCCTTTTCCGTATTTTGCTCTTAGCCCAGCCGCCAAGCTCCCTCTTCCTTCTTACAGTACAATTTTCCTTTTATATTAGGGTAAGTGAGGTACCCTAGCACACGTGTCAGCCAAATAAAGGAGTGAGGACCACTTTGCTTCATTTTCCCTTAGTTGGTATTTAATATTAGCTGTCAGCACCAGCTGTACGAAATAGATGCCAGCTGGAAAAAGGAATCTGCTATTCAGTATTGCTCCGGCACGTTGCTACAGCAAAGTTACTTCCAACTTTGACTTAAGTTCAGCTTCTCTTCCAAGAGGTTGCCAATTAAATGTTGCAGTATTCAAGTCCAAAATTTAGCAATTTGTACTAGAAATTAATAGAAATTAACTACGTTAAATCTTGAAACCAAAGATGAGAAAAGCTAAAATAAAGTAAGCAAAAACACCTAGTCTAAACTTTTTATTTCTTCAAAACAACTACTCTAGGACTAAAAACACACCCAATAACTCTATTTTCATAGAGTTATCAGAAGACCATCCAAGAGAGGTTAGCGGTGGAGATTTCGCAGAGGAAGATCGGTGGCGGAATGCATGTCGATGTTGGATCTGGGTTTTCTTGTGGATGTGTGAAGGATACGAAGGTGAACAATAGTGTCAGCTTGGGAAAAAAAATAAAGACCCAGTGGAATGGAGTCGTATTCTATTATATTCAATCCAAATAGAATTCCATCAAAATGCATTCTACCCGAATGAGTTTTTTTTATTTAGACTTCTCAACCAAACAATAGAATGGGAAATTTTAGGAATGGTTTCCTTTCCATTCCTTTCCGTTATTCCTAACCAAATGGGCCCTTACGGTGTGTGTTAGTCAGTATTTTTAGAAAATTCTTAACTAAACTCTATGGATGTTAAAAATAGCCAATTAACACTTATTAACTACACCAAATTATTTCTAATTATGTGGTTTGATGCAATGCGGTTTAGGTTTAATTAGGTTTAGCTAAAACAAATTACACCTAATTATGCAATTTGGATTTTAATTAGGGTTTAAGTAGAAACAATCTTGTAAAGCAAGGTGTATAGTGAATTTCTAAACTAACCTATCAAAATATAAATCTATATAGAAAACTACTTTCAAAATAACATATATTTATATATAGAGTAATGTTTGGAACTTTAAAAACTTACACCAATGATTTGGTATTTATCTACATTACTATCCTCCTATCTTAAAATGGATCCACACCATTTAAAATTTAGTAGTTGAAATTGATGGCACATCATGTAATGTAAAATTTTAGTGTAAGTTTATGGTGTCCCTGACATTATTCATATAAATATGTGTGTATGTGTGTGTGTATGAGTGTGTGTGTGTGTGTGCGCGCGCGTGTGTGTATGTGTGTGCTCGCATGTGCGCCGTAGTGTGGTTTGATTATTTAAGGAAATAGAAATCTCAAATCATATTCCAAAAAATATTGTGACATTATATAAAAAAAATTGTCTCCTAAATTGAACCTGAAAGCAAAACAACTGCAATCATGGTAAATGTGGACCTTGTCTATAGGGGTTATATGTGGACTTTTGAATGTGGACTCTCTAACAAGGATGCTAGCTAGGCCCTTAACGTGAGAAGATTATAATGCCTTATGTCCCATATCTGGTATGCTCTGGAAGATCATAGGTATTTAAGTGATGATACTTTGTTTCAAAGAAAAAAAAGTGGTGGTTAGTGAGCCCAAAAATATTTTCAATTTAGCACTTTTGAGTATGATCCAATGATGTTACAATTGGTCCCACCATACTGCATAGTTTAGTTTGGATGATTTATATTATTCAGTTCTTAATATGCTCTCCCAATTTGGGGGCCATGTTTTTTTAATCCAAACTATCATTAAGCAGGGGACCATTAATTTTGTAAAACAAAGCACAACTCAAAATAACCCTAAATGTCATGAAAGAAACTATAAGAATGTAAATGACGACATGTTTTGGCAAAACCAGGCCCCCCCTTGCCCCCGTATAGGTAATTACTCTACCCCACTTAATCTACCCTGCCCTATCTTGCATAGGCAATTGCCTTGCCCCACCTCGCTTGTTTCTTTTTATTTTTTATTTTTATTTTAAGTTGTCTTATCTAAAAATTTGAAAAACTTAAAAAGAAAATTAAATTTTTATCCTTAAAATTGAATGAAAACTGTTTATGAGGGGTGGAATTGGGGTAGAATTGGAATTTAAACTTTAAAATATCCAAAGTCCAGAGGAAAATTAGAAAGGGAGCTATACTGACTCCCCTTACTAGCATTAAGGTACCATCATAATAAATAAAAAGACATAATTAGAAAATATATTAAAAGGGACGAAGAAAGCACCCCATGTATTCTCTCAATCTAACATTTTTTCCTACACATCCATCAAAATAGAAAAATAGTTGACACAGTTTTTAAATTTTATAATGAAAAGATTGATGGATTTTTTAAAGCAAAAAATTTGAATGATTGAAACAAGGAAAGTGAGACAAATGAAAATAATTGCCAAAATAAAATATAGCAGTATGAGCATAATTCAAATAGAGTTCTATAGTTTTGAGGGGGAAAAAGAGTTTTTAATCGTAGATTTTTTTTAATTTTTATTTTTAAAAACATAGATCACAAGAAGTGTAGATGCTTAATTCAATGGAAATATATATATAGGTTGCCAATCCGGTAGGTATTTTTTTTTTTACCTATGTGTAGGTATTTTTTTTTTAGCCGTTGGATCATCATCTAACAATGATCTAACGGCTAAAATGAGATGCATGAAAAGACGTGCATCATTAATATTTTTTCTCTCTCCTACTTTTTAATATAAAAAAATGTGCAAAAAAATTTTTCATTGGTCCAATTGATACCTATACATAGGTAAAAAAAAAAAAATACCTACTGGATTGGTGCCCATATATATATATATATATTTTAACACAAATGCAAGACTAGAATTCGTTTATTCATATTTTAAGATTTTATTCTACTTTTTATACCTACCTCATTAGGTTCTCTTGATATTTCTTTTAATGCTTTGATTTAGTTTAATTTATGTCTTTGAAGAGATCATTACAGAAGAAGAGAGAGTAAGATAGATTGTGCATAATAAAAGAAATGTAAAATGTGTAAAGAAAATTAGAACAGGAGTGACTGCTGGCTACCGAAAATTTAAGTGTGAGACAGAGAGGATGGGGTACCTTTCTATTTTTCCTTTCTAAATTATTCATTTTAGTCATTTTATCCTGCTAACGGGTGCTTTTATACTAGTTGGGGGTATAAATATAGCCTCCCAAATAAGAAAGAGATTGGGAGGATTTTGGGGAAAATCTTTATAATTTAAATATTAAATTAACTCAAAACTTAACTATAAATTAATTTGGTTTAAAAAACCATAAATTATTTTAAATTACTCAATAGAAATCAATTTTGAATTTTTTGATATTAATTTAATACCTGAATTTTGGTAACTTTTTACTCTTAAGTGAGCAAATTAAGCTTCAAGGTATTGCCATCCCAATTTGCTATGGTATGCACTAACCTAACTTTATTAATTATTTCTTTCCTGAAAGAGATTGGACAGCTTAATTCTTCAAATTGTGCTTAGTAAATTATAATCTTGTAGTATACTCGTATTTCATATAAAACTGGAATGGATTAATTTTTCATTAATATCAAATAAAAAAATTTAGGTAACTCAATTTTTTCTTATATCAGTTACTAAGATGGTCAAATTTCATCCATTGGGAAGACTATTGTTTTGTGTTTTTTATTTTTTAAAATAAAAAGAGTGATTGGATCTTCCCAAATAAATTCTTGGGACCATCTTCGCCTTCTTTTTTATTTAAAAAATAAAACACAAAATATAAGTATGTGCAAGCAAGCCCTAAGATATATATTATTAAACAACATATGGTGTAATAAATACTCACATATTGTCAGAGTCTTCTTTTTATTTCTTTTAAAGATAAATATTATCAATGATTCAATATTGGTCTTTTCATTATGACAATTGACAAATGGGTACTCGGCCAAATATTAAAACATTTAGAGGAACGATGTAATCGTATTCAGTGATTGACATTGTCACCAAAAAAAAAGTTTCATACATAGTTGTGTAATACTTATTCAAGCTATATTGTATATATGTGTTGCGGAGGGTGGCAATATACGTCATGACACAACAACACGACTCGAAACTCGCATGTTTAGCTGAATTTGCTTGACACAAAATTGACTCGAATTGACACGATTAAAATAAATATATTAAATAATTATTTTCAAAAAACTATTTTTTCATGAATTTCTTGTAGATAAAATGAAAAATATAAAACTAATGAACTAGTTTCTCTTACTATAGTAAAACTTAATTCAAAAAATCGAGTAAACTAACAATTATACTGTTTATATATGTTTAAACTCATTAATCTGCACGACGTTTTCATTAAACATGTGACACGTAAGTTAACTTCTTAACGACACAATTTAATTAGGTCAAACACGACACGATACAAATTATCACCCTAATGTATTTTATGTTAGCTTAAATTATATAACGGGAGCGGTCCCTGCAAAGAATTACATTTTGAGCTTGATAATTATATTATACTTGTAAATATACTATCATAATATAATATAATAACAAAGTACATATTTTGTCTATTTACAAAAAAAAAAAAAAAGTACAAAGTATTTTGGTTTCTGGAAATAATACGTAGTCTATTTGTGTATCCATTGGCATGACCTATCTTCATGCGAGTGAGAAATGAGACTGTTTTCAATACATCTAAAGAGACAATTAAATCACTTTTTCACAAAAATAATTTCCAATATATATTTTGACGATAATCATAAGCTTAAGAAAGGGATTGAAGAATTTCAAATTTCACCCAAATTACAGCATGGGGTGACCAAATACAAAGATTAAACTGTCCATAACCTTCGAGTGAGGCATCCCATTTTCACTTTTTTTTTTTTTTTTTAATAACTCTCCCATTCTCACTTGTTGTCAAGAACCCATGACCTTGAGGCTGCAAAATTCAAAGTAATACAAGATATTAATATAAATTGCAATTACATGCTCTAATTTGCTTATAAAAAAAATTAGGAAGTTAGGTTTGTGGTGAGACTATTGAGGAAATGGATAAAACTAGGAAGTTTTATGGTCCACGTGATTTTTCTAAACCACATTTACTGATGACTTTTTTATGACTAGTCATAGATATAGAAAGCATTAAAACTTTCCTTTTGACCTCTTTTTTGATTGGTAATTACTAGTCATAAGTTGTAATTATTCATAGAAGTCACAAAGAAGATTAAAAATTTTACGACTAGTCCTACAAAAGTATGCTAGAAAAATAATTATAAAAAAATTAATTTGCCCAAATTACTACAGGCTTCTTACAAAACTCTTGGCCAAAAGTACCAAATTAAAAAATCTCGAATGGGCTGACTTTATCTTTTTATAAGAGAAATTTAGGTGGATGACCAATATTTTAAATTTGATTAAGTAGATGTCCACTTTTTAAATTTTATAGCTAAATGTCCAGGTATATAAATTTTTATACATGGTAGATATGTTTATCTACCAATTTCAGTTACTGTACTGAAATGTACTAGGTATATAATTTTTTATACTCGGTATATAAAATTTTACACTTGGTATATAAACAGATATACCGGATATTTTGCTATAACATTTGATAAAGGGATATTTACTTAAATTGGGCCCAAAATTTGGTCATATTTCTATAAGGCCCATTTTTCAAAAATCTCAGATCGATTTAAAATTATATCACTTTTGAAATGTTTTTAGAACAATCCCACTCTTAACAAATATTTAGAAACATACCACTTTCTTCAAAATTAGTGTTTTCAGTTGTACTCGACGTAACTAGTTGGGTTATTTAAGATATCCAATCTAATTAATTGAAGTAATCAATCAAGGTAACTTGACCTATTACCTCAAGTATCTCATCAATTAATAAAAATTGTATTTTCTAAATACTTTAAAAAATATTTTTTTCTAATTAAATCTAGAAAATTTTCAAAATCCATGATTTTTCAATTTTTTTGAAAAATTAAGATAAAAAATCTAATTTCCTCAAATTACTGCTACCCATGTCCAAATCACTATTATGCATGAAGAGGATTACCTTGTGTTGAGATCTCCCACTCCTTGTCAAAACTCAAGGCCCAAAAGAAATATCCACGAAGCCCAAGGGCCTGAGCAAACCCAATCTTTGTGGTAATTGTCAGAGCATTATCAAACGCAATCCATGATGAGCCCACAACACTGTAGACCGAGACAGTGGCCGCATCATAGACCACAGTGGAACCATTCTTGAGCAACCTGTCCACCACATTGTAATTCAACGAACCATTTCCTGGGCCTGGGCCGACCGCCTTTGCGCCGACCCCATTCATATTCGGGTCTTCGAGCTGCCACGTCCGTCCATAGAGCGGTAAGCCCATGACGATCTTATCCGTCGGCATACCGGCCTGGATCCACGATTTGAGCCCGTAAATCGTGTTAATATTACTAGTTGGGTCAAACAACGCGGCATTGGGCCCAGTTATATTGGCCCAAGCCCCATGGTAATCGTAAGTCATGACATTGATCCAGTCCAAACTTTCCCGGATCGCCGCCACCGGGAAGGAGCGGTTGTCCCCTAAGAAAAAATCGACGGAGAAGTAGACGGCGGCGGTGAGGAGCAAAGGAGGCCTAGAAGTGAGTTGGGCCTCCCTTTTTATTGCATGCCTCCATTCTTTTAGCAAGAGGCCCAAATACTTCATCTCTTTTGGGCTTTTAGGAAACTCCCAATCGAGGTCCACCCCATCAAACCCAAACTTACGTGCCACTTCTATGGAAGAGCGTATGAAAACTCTACGTGAGGAGGGTTCGGACGCTATGCGAGCGTAGTCCGTATCATCACCACCTCCACCGACGGAGAACAGCGTCTTCGCCGGGGGGTCGGCGTAGCGAAGAGTGGAGGTGAAGTTCGAGAGCGAAACAGCCGTCGAATCCGAAATCTCGAATTTGTGGCTAATGTCGCTTGGAGCAAGAAAAGCGTAGAAGATGTGTGTGAACAAAGATGTGTTTATGGCTGAAGGTGGGAAAGTAGTGGTAGCCGACGATGGCCAATAGGCGCCTTTGACCGTCGGCGGAGACCGCTCCCCGAGGCATCCGGTGGCGGCAATGGTCAAGGCAGCTACAACGAAAAGGAAATGAGGAGAGAAGTTATGGCCTGCTGCCATAATAATTTAGTATAAAGGGTGTTGTGTGTTTCTAGCTATAGCTTTGATGTATAGATTATATAGACAGTAAATAATAGTAACAATAATATGGCTATGTTCAAAGCTTGAAATTTCTTAGTGTATTTTTGTGTTTATCAATAGCGTTACCACGTATAAAATGGTGGCTAGCTGTGGTTTTAATAATATTGAGGCATGCCTTGTGTTTTGGCTTCTAGTAGTTGATTTTTTCTGATTTTTTTTTTTGGTTAATCATCGTAAGTTGATTTTTTCTGATTAATGAAAGTTTTTGTTGACAAGTAATATATGTTGAAAAGGTTAGGATTTTTAGTGTTAAATTTCTTTAAGGAAGCCGTCCGTTACGACCTACTCTGAATTTTATTGTTCTAGAATTTGTTAATTAATACTTGTATTGGACTGACCGATGTGATTGGAAGAAAGTTGGAGAGTGACTGATTTACATACACGACTTACAAAATTAAGATTAATTAATTAGATTTGTAACGGTTAATTATAAATTTATGGAGTGAGAAGGGGCTAGTTGGGAAAGTTAATTTGGAGGAAATTAATATATCGTCTGGACTAACATAAATTAGACAAAATACGGAGGAAATGTACAAATTTTTAGAATATCAAAATTGTGAAGATAAATATATATATTTATATATATTAGAAATTAAAAGATAGAGTTTAAATTGTAGAAGCCCAAACTTGAAGGTTTCTTTTTTGTTTTTTTTTTTTCCAGTTAAGTATTTATTTTAATTTTTTTTTTTTTTAACGAGCTCCTCGAGAGAATATCATTAATCAAAGCAAAAATCTTCAAATTATAATGTAAGCATAATGATTATAATTTCAAACTCCTCAAAGAAAGAAAACGAAAAAATAGATCGCAAACACAATTAAGAACAAATATATGAGTTATCCTGATTCTTCAAGAGAAATAGAAAACAAGGACCACCAGCAATCTATTACTTTTAACACTTGCTCATGGTTGTGTTCTTGGTGGGGTAGACTATATGAGGCTAACACCAATTGAGATCTATATCCGTGGAATAGGGAAAAAAAAATAAAATCGGCCACTAAACAAGTCTAGATCTGAGATAAATCTCATATTTAAAATCTAGACCGAAGTAAAATCCACACAAAGGTGAAACTGCAAGTGAGATTTAGATTTGGAATTAAAACTAAAAAAGAAAAAGAAAAAAGAAGCAGAGAGGAGGATGAAGAAGAGAGTGAAGAGAGGAGGCCGGAGAAGAAGAAGAGAATACTCTCTCTCCAACGTCCAAGAAGGTGGCACCGACTTTTTTATTGGAAGAAGACGCATGTAAGAGAGAGAAAAAGGCTAGTCTTTATTTTAAGTATTCATGAATGAAAAAGATGTGATTAAGTTGCTTAACATGAAATTCGTAAGTGGTTTAGATTAAGAATAATTCTTATCAAAGCTATTTAGTCACACAATACGTTAAAAACACCTTGATTTATGAAAAGTTAAACGAATTATTTGACCAAAACTATTCAAAAACAATGGAATAATATCCAAGGCCATGAAACAGGAGGAAACTTAAAATAACTCAACAAGAGGGTCACGTACACGCCATTGATTTTTATTTTATTTTATTTTATTTTTTGTCGTTGCAAAAATTTAATATCTTTCCTCATTAACAACGAAAGTACTAATTAATAATAAAGGTGTCTAACCTTTTAGGCTGGATGTTATGTGGTTGTCCTTCGTTGGTGTTTGCTTGTGAAGATTGGTTGGTCCGTGAAAGGAAAAGTAGTTGTAAAAAAAAAAAAAAAAACCAAAAACTTCACTCGTGCAGTTGGTACTAACAAATGTCTTCTAAATACATTCTGTGTTTTGAAGTGTTTCTAAGTACACTTTGTAATGGGATAATAGCATAAATATCTTTTGGATTTTAACCAAATACTCATTTTAACTATGCTCTTAGAAATGCCAAAGTTCTCCAATTGGGTCAAAGTTTCTATTTGAGCAGTTTTTTTAAATACCAAAATACCCTTATTGAACTATACGTAGACAATACTAGACTTGTATTCAACACAACACTATCTTTTTCTCCTTTTTAAACAAAATCCCACCAATTCTCTCCCCTCCCCCCAAAAAAAAAAAAAACAAAACCCCCCTTACTGAACTATAGCTAAATTTCCTATTTCTTTTATAAATTTGTAAAGAGTAAATAAGTGTTCGAATACACGTTTAATAATGTCTAGCTACACTAAAAAAATGTCTAGATTTAGTTTAGTAAAGGTATTACTGGTATTTTAAAAAGTTGATTTAAAATTCATGGAATACCTTTGATGCAAAATTCATGGAATACTTATTCTTAAAAAAAAAAAAAAATTCGTGGAATACTTTTGGCATTTCAAAGAAAGAAAAAGGGTAAATGGGATATCAGTTAAAACCTTAGGGATAATACATTTCTTTTTTATAATTTGTTTCTCACTTGTCCAGCACATCTAGCTCACTGAATTTAACCGGCGAAGCTCTATTTTAATCTTTACTGATTTCAGTAAGCAATAAGGAGTTGTTAACATTATTTGTGACAACCCGTAAAAAATATAAATATATATATATATAATTTATTTATGTTATATAAATAATATAAGGATAAAAGAAAAAAACTAAAAAACCTTAGTTAATGGTAATTATTGGGGTTACTTTAGTAATTAAACAATAGACCCTTTAAGAAATCCTAAGACTAATAATCTGCTCAGTTTATACGTAAGCTCTGTAGAAAAAAAAAGAAAAAAAGATAGAAAGAGAGAGAGAAGGCTTTGCATGTTTACGAAGAAAAAGAAGATGAAGAGACCATTGTCATAGATTATTAAAACTCACTCCTAAGTAATAAATACTTAATCGATTAAGTTTTATATTTTAGTTTGATTTCGGGATTGAGATTGAATATTTAGGGTTAGAGTTTTGAATTGCTCATAAATTATTTACGAAATGTGGGGATAAATTTGATAGAGAAAGAAGCCTATTGATAAAGACAAATTTTGAGTGATTTGATTAGATAAATAGAAATCTATGGATTTTTAAATATTTCATATGAATAGAAAACGCAACAATGATTGTAGTTATATTTATAGAGGCTTTCAGTGGTCTGAATGGGTCATTTTTGGTATGGTTAGAAACTTATCGAATCAACTATGGATCCTATAATTACATTCTTGGTACTATTAGGATCCTCATGGCCTGTAGAATAGCTCCTCTAGGTTTGGTGATTTTTAGAGTATAATAGAATTGTTATAAATTGTAGAAAATTAATATTATTGAGAGTAGCTATGAAGTTGATTATAGAAGATGTATAAGTAACAAATAGTCAATACTTTTAGTGTAATTAAAGTATGATTTTATTATGGTGATACTTATTTATGATTTATGTGAAAATAGGTGCTTGAATAATTATATTGATTAGTTTGGTTAAATAGACAAAGCGAACGAGGTAAGTAACTTTTGATCTTTTCTAGTAGTTTTTCTAAAGCTAAATATTTTATTATTTCTAATAGAACCATGTTTACAAGTATTTTCTTTAAAATATAATTTCAAGTAAAAATATATTTTGGTATTAGGACTATTTATCGAAAGAAATCTATTTTATTGAAAAATAGTATGATTCTATATCTATACTAAATTATAGTTCAAGTATATGAAATACTATTAAACGTGGTTACAAGAAAATTATTTTGGATTGGCTACAATATTATAATGAGATGAAAGTAAAATTGTTTATGATTCATTATTGCAAATAAATGTTTTGAAAAACTCTTCAGTGACTATGCACGTGGACCCAATCTATATGGGTTATAAGTGGACAATATTGACCTAGTTGCAGGGTTATATGTAGTAGATTCATACTCGGCTATATGGGTTATATACATTAGATTCAGACTCGGCTACAAAGATTATTTTTAGCAGATTCGAACCCGTCTATATGGGCTATTTGTGGCAGATTCAGACTTAGTCACAGGAGTTAAGTGTTGCTATAGTTGCCAAAAATTGGGAAGAAGTATAATTGAAATTATTATTAACTAAAAAGGGATTCGAAAAGATAGATTTAGAAAATTATTACTTCTTTTTGTCAGATTATTTATTAAACGACTTGATTTGAATATTTTCAAAAGTACTGATTTCTAAAACCAAATTTGTTTTGAAAAATATTTGTTAATGATTTTGGTTTACATATGCTTGATCCAGCTAGTTAAGGTTACTGGTTTCTTATTGGGCTTCTAGCTCACCCTTTTATTTTTTCCTCCCAAGTTTTAAAGATCGCCAGTTAAGAGGTTCACTAAGGGAGAACTTGTCAAGATAATTGGGATGCATTTAAGTTCATAAGTGAAAAAAGGGAAGTCATTCATTTTTATTGAAAAAACATGAAGACTAGAAAAGTTAATTAGTACAAATTTATTAGATTACAATATGTATTTTGTCTAGTTTATTTTTAATATTTGGAGACTTAATAGAATTATTGAGTTGCACATAATTTATTAGTATTTATTATAGTTTAATTATTCTTTATTTTTGTAGATTATAGATAGATACTTTGCATATTTATAATGCTTTGCCTTAAAAGTATGTGTGCACGTCGTCTTCGGAAATAAGGCGTGACATTATTACCTTTTGCTGATCGTGAAAAGTAAGTTTTTCTTCCCATAAAGGAAAAAAAGTTGATCTGGATTCTAATTGGGTGTCAATTTCTTCTCGGAATCTATCGAATTTTGTACGGAAACCTACCAAACCGAATAATATTTGTATTACTTTCCACGTGGAGTAATAGGATTATACATTCACATGTTTATAACAATGTATTTCCAAGGTTCTGTGAAGTGGACATACTCTCATTAACCCCACGACTAGTCCTAAAAGACAAAGCATATTGAAGCTGTGACTTTGGACATTGGATCCCCATGATGGTATAAAGATTGGTAGGACGGACCTTATTATAATAGTACAAATAATATTACTTTCTAATATTATAAACAATATTACTTTCTATGTGATCCTATACGTTTTGGAGTTTTTCTTATAATAAAAAATTGATCATCTACGTAGAGGAGGGTGGGTTTCCACAAGGTTGAAAAGTTACTACTTATAATTGGAAATCAATCACTGAAAATTCTAAAATGATTTTTCAGAGCATTTGTTATATATGCTGAGACAGTAAGAATCATGCCCAGTGAAGTTTTTTTTTTTTTTTTTTTTTTTTTCGACAGAATATGTTTTTTCTAGGTACGAAGTATAGGGTCCTATTTCAAGAGCTGGATTGACCGATATTGAGTATTGCATCTAATGTAATAAATGATATGTTACCTAGTTGGGAACTCAAAAAAGGTTGATGAAGTAACCTCAAAGAAAAAATAAAATAAACAAAAACAAAAAATAAAAAAGGTGATAAAGAAAGACTTAATTAGTTGAGTAGTACTTCTTCTTGGCTCATTTGTTTTTCCCCTTTCACAAAAAAAAAAAAAAAAAACAAATTGGATTTCTTTACTAGCTAAGATAGCCTAAGCTTATCTTAACCTTTATTTTTTTTCCCCTTGATAGAACACCTAGAAAAGTTGCTGCATTGGATGTCAACGTTAAGCAACGTTTTCGTACATGCAACACATTTATAAATATATTTATAATATACTTTAAAAAAAAATTATAATATAATAACAATATACCTCAATATATATATATATGGATTATGTTTCAATAGAGTTTTTTATTTTTGCTCTATGGATGGGTACTTTGACTAAGTTGAACTGACTACCAATAGCAAGTAATTTTTACCTACAACCATTTCCATTCTAATTTTTTAGAGAATTCTCTTTCCATTGATGAAATGTTTACTTCGCCTTAATCGTAATCGGAATAAATGAAAGGGGAAATGAAAGGGAGAAAAATAGAAGGGAATCAGAATCATCATTTATATTATGTCATTTTCTTTAAATTTATGGGAAAGGGAATCAAAATCATTAAAACACCATTCATATGTTTGCTTAACACAAGAAACGTAATGGGAATGCTATAATTGACTGAATTATAGATATTTTTAGAATAAAATTGTATTTTAATATTTTAATTATAAATAGATAGATAAGAGTCTTTACATGTAATGATATTCCTTAGGATGTTAGGAGGGGAAGCATTTCCATTATATTCCCCCAATTTTATGTGGACCCCACACAGTTCTCTCATTCCCATATTTTGGTAAACAACTAAATGAGAATCATTACCACATATATGATTCCCATTACTCTTTAGTAAACATGCCATGAATTAGGAATATGATTTGGGAATGATTTTTTAAGGAAAATAATTTGGAATTGTGACATCCAGCTCCTCACATAATTAAGAGAGCCAATAATAAACATGCTCTAATTGCATATTAGGCATCTAGAAGTCATTAATACCAGTTTCATAAAAACATGCTCATTCATTATGTTATGTGCATTCACATACATGTTATTGTACTAATGATTGCTGAAGTATTCCGATGCAGTGTAAAGGTTCAATACCCTCAGAAAAAGAGAGCTTGGTATGCTAAAAGAACAAAGGATATAATTATGAAAGTAATAGTATGTGTACATGCATTAAGATCGTACTTGCTGATAACTTGGTCAAATAGTAGTTTTTTACGCACTTCGGAGTCGAATTCACTGTGTATTTAACACGTCAAATATGCTTAATTTAATGTCTAGGACTCATTTATAGTATTTTATATGTCGGCTCCAGGTAAGCACGAGATAGTATTCAGGACACTAATTCGTATTTAATTGCACTAAGCTAGCTTAGATTAAGCTTAATCGTGTAATGTCATTTTTGTGCATTCTAATAATTAAGTGCTAATACTATATTTGCCATGTTAATTGGAGTGTAATTGACTTTCTTTTTATGTTTAATAACTGGTTATAGGGCTAGGTTCCACTAGATTATAATAAGATTGGCCATATGGGATTATAGGTTACAGTATGACTAGTTTTTACCTTCTAAGCTAGGTTTCACCATTTTAGACTACACTTGGGTGTATAGGATGGACCAGCAATGTGGTGAGTATACTAAGGATGTTTTAGAGCTGGACACATGGAAAGTAAGGTGTAAAATTTCCAAAATACCCCTTAGAACTTAAGTTATGCCATTTCTTAGTCATTAAGTATCACTTTTAGACCAAATCTGGTCATTTGTGTTCCCTTTCTCTCCAGCCACGACCTGAGCCTCTCCAATACCATCCTACACTTCTCTCAACTCCTCTTATCCATATCCAAGAGTTCCCAAGTGGTAGAACATAAATTGGAGCTCTAGAAAGTAAGATAGACCGAAACTAGTCAAGGTAGCTCTACTAAGTTCTTCTTTCTAGGTCTTGTCCTTTAATTTCAATTCTCTACTTGTTCCCACTTAAATATTGGTTTCATCAGGTCCTCTTAAGTTCAAAAATCTATTTCTAAGCCTTGGGAATCAGTTTGGTGGAGATAGAAGGTAAGAAGTCTAGCAAAGACTCAAACTAGTCAAGGTAAGGTTTAAGTAGGATTTTAAATTTGTAGTGAGTTTTCTTTATTTCAGCTCTTAAACCTAAGCTATTATTTGATGAATAATGGTCCTAGGAACCTTTATGTATTGCTAGAAATATAAAATTTAAGTGGAGGATGAATGTTAAACCTAAAGCCCCAAAGTTTGTTATTTATGGAGTTAAGTGTTTTTATGTGTAATAGATTAAATTTTCTATGTTTGTAATATGATTTCTTAAATTTGGATTGTATATCTTATTAATCCTATTGTCTATTACACTCAATTGGTGACTATTTGTAATGACACACAAGTGTAAAAGTGGTTTTAAACTTGTTTAGACTGAAAAAGAGTTCAAGTGCACTTAGATTGTTCTAAATGATCCTCTTGATGTGTATATGTGGGAATTGGATTGCTAATTATTATTGCAGGTTTAAAACCATGATTTTAATTATGTGGGAATGTCCTAAAAATAGGGAAGGTGCTGTACAAATGTTTTTAAAATGAAATGGTACCATTTAGGAGCAAATAGTCTAGTTTTTACAAAATGATGTGCCATTTTGGATCATTTTGTGTTAATGAACTAGCATTCATATTTTAATATTTTTGAACAGTTTTTCAATGCTAGTTATTGATTGTCAAGTGCTTTAGGTGATTTATATGCTTCCGAGCCATTAGAAGATCAAGTTTCTTAATTTGGTGAAAGTTGTCATTTCAGTCTTGTTCAAGTATTTTAATACATTCTTTTTGTAAAATGTGCATCGTGAATAATAGTAATTTATAACAGGTGATTAACACACCAATCACTAGAGGATATTGACTCTTTCCACTATCAATTCCTATTCAGGACACGAGGTAAGTAAAGTTCTCAACTGTAACATAAGAATTATGAGCTATATAAGTATCTATTATGTTTCCATGTTTTGCATTTATTCTAGTTATGAGTATGACCATTGGCATTTTGATTTCAGCATTTATATGCTTGGTAATTTTGGTGTGGTAATATTATGTACACCATGTATGTTTCATGAAAAAGTTTAA
Source organism: Trema orientale (assembly GCA_002914845.1). NCBI lineage: Eukaryota > Viridiplantae > Streptophyta > Magnoliopsida > Rosales > Cannabaceae > Trema > Trema orientale. The sequence continues at coordinate 76,885 of JXTC01000798.1, forward strand.
GAAGGGTAATATGATTTATGAAATGCCTTAGTATTATTGTGTAAAACTATTTTATCATAGAGAAGTTAACACCAGGTAACTTTCAGAAGGTTTTGTGTCGCTGTTAAGGGGAAGCGGGATAAATATTTATAGTTTCAGAGTGGCAGCCCCAGGAGAGGGGCAAGTGTGACAGGATTAGTCATAAGGTTTGCCACAATATTCCTCCTCCAAATTATATAATAGATTACACTACAGTCTCGGGCTGCCTTATCTCTTGAGCTCGATGGGGTAACGATGGACTAAGGTTAGTAACGAGCCCTACTGTGGTAAGAGCCGGCGAGAGGAGAACCCATGGGATATCATTAATTCAGGAAGCCTTGCAGGCACAGTGCTGAACCGGATAGTGGGCATAAGACAGGGAAGGGTTTAAAGAAAAATATTTATATCGAAACATTTTAGCAAGCATGGTCATACATTTAATTCAAAAAAAAAAACATGCCATCCATTACTTTACTTACTGAGCTGTAGCTCATTGTAGTCTTGTGTTGCAGGTAATGATTAAAATGACAGTCTGAGCTTGTAAGCTGGAGTAGAGGCCCAATCTTGGTGTACATATGGATATTTTGACCATGTGGGGGGAAGGGCCTAGTTTGTGTATTTTGGGATGTTTTGCAGTCTCTTAATGAAGTTGTTTTTAGTTCGTCTCTTTTGGTACCTATTTACTACCTTTCGTTTTGTAATATATGTATGTATTGATCCATACTATGTTTGTAAGTAAGGTCAGCTATCCATAGAGTTTTAAAGAAAATAAAAAGTTCAAATTAGCCTGTATTTTGGAAAAATAAATACATGATTATTTTCCAAAAGTAACGCTTATAAGTATAAAGTTAGTTGTTATGGAATTTTATACGCAAGTGCACGTATCGAACAAGTAATAAAGTGATGAATAAAGATATCGTTCCCACAGAGAAATTACTATAATCCGTTAAGTACTAACCTACACTAGTTATCAATTTATCCAAATAATTAAATTAAAAATTCTAAAATTAAAATTTAAACTAAAAGAAAACAAGAAAAT